>VWZN01003112.1:176291-191013 GCA_013396955.1 Regulus satrapa
TGATTTTGAAAGTAATTTGGATATTAGAGCAGCAGTTTCATTGACAAACTTACAGGCATTACGGTAAGGTGTAACTGCTTCACGACTGGGTTGTGTTTTACGGGATGGACAGTGGGATGTTAAGTGGAGTTTAACGCAGATCTTGTCCATCCAAATTACTTCCAAAACTGATGATTTAATCCTCCGTCTCCTGATTTAACTTCAGACTGACCTGAGGGTAACGTTTTCTTTTGAAGGGTGGCTGGTTTGCTTTTCCCATAAGTTTCAAGACCATGAAAATGTAAATAACTGAGTCCAGGTCGGGTACAAACTGTTGCATGTCTCTCATGGTAAGGCTATTCCGTCTGAATTCCCAGTGTCCCATTGCATTGCACGCTGGAAAAGCCACCCTGTCCATGATGTTAGCAGAGATGGTTGATGTCAAAATGCTGAAGCCAACATTTTTTATTCTGTATATCCAGAATGAAGTTCAGATAAAAACTTTATAAAGTCATCTTATGATCATTCCAGAATTTCTTGTGTCAGTCTTTTTAAGCTGTTCCTTTTCCTCTCACTTCTGGATGCTCTGTGCATGTTTGCTCATCCATCCTGCACTAACGGTGCTCAAACTCTTTGCTCTTTTTTTGTTTTGTTCATTTTTTGTTCTTTTCTCTTCAGAACTTCTCGCTTAGCAAAGGGAGGAGGAAGGTCATGCCTTGCTTAAAGCACAGTCGCTGCTTAAGGAGGTTAAATAGAGAGCAAGCCTGGTTATCCTAAATTCTGCTCAGGTGTTTGCCCCTGAGCCCAGGGCTGTGGGCAGTGGAGAGGAGAGGGAAGAGTTCAGATTCCAGCTGGGAGCAGCTTCTGTGTCAGAGAACTTTAGAGACCTTTACCCGCACGTTTTAAGGTCAGATTTGTCACGATCAGCCAGTTCAGTTGTACAGGAACAGAACTGAAGAGAAAACTGCTCTTTTCCCTCTTCAGTGCATCACTCCCCACTGCTGCTCTCCCCGCTCTAACGCTCGGGAACGACGGCTTTGCATTTTTATCCTGGCAGGGGGGTGGGGATGGGGGGAAGAATCAATTTGCCTTTGGAATTGGCGTTCTCAGGAGGTGGCCCAGAGCCCGGCTGAGCTCCCGCTGAGCCGAGCCGAGGCCGCTGCTCGTGCCGGGCCGGGCAGGGCCGCGCTGTCGGAGCGTGCGGTGTCGCGGCGTCGTGCCATGCCATGGCTGTACCATCCTGTCGGATAGCTTATCAGACTGATGTTGACTGTTGGATCTCATGGCAACAACAGTCGGTAGGCTGTCTGACATTTTGGTATCTCTCATCTGACCGTTCCTCATCCATCCCCAGCTGTTTCCATTGAGCATCAGCAGCACATCCGTGTCTGTGCTTGGGCTGGCGGTGAGCGCCGGGGGCCGCGGGGCAGAGCCCGGGTGAGGTTTGTACCGAGTCTCGGCTTCCCAGGAACTCTGGGCAGTGAATTCCAGTATTTGAAAGTCCCGGTGCAGGAGTTGGTGGCAGGGAAGAGTTGAAAGCACAAAGGCCGTTCAGCCACTCCCGGTGGTTTTTAAAAGGTGAACGGTGTTTATAAATGCGGCCATTTCTTGGCCTGATATGGCCTTTGACAGTAATGACACAAAGAATTTGTTCTGCTACCATTCCAAACCCCGCAGCTGTGTCTGGAACTTCACCTTTGCAGCCTGCAAACCCTCTGTGTTGCACCCTGTGAGGGATCACCCCAGATCACCCCTCAGGACACTGGGGCAGTGACTGCAGCCCTTGGCTGCTCTCCCCACTTCTCGTGGCAGCTTCTTGGTCCCCAAATCTCCACCTGAGGGGCACAGGTATTTATTAACCTCTGACACTTCTGGCAGGGGATAGCATTGATGCCACGCTGGGGTTCCTGTGTGGGCTCAGGTTGGAATCGGGACACTGCAACAACAGCTAAAAAAGAAAAAAAATCCTTTTCCCTAAAGCCTGAGCCAATAAACTGCACATTTCTAAAAGCTTTAGAGGTCTCCTTAAAATTTTGCCTCTTGCCTGCTGGAAAACCACAAGGAAAACTGAAAGCTTTCTCCCGCTTTTCCCCTTCAATATGTTTACATATTTTTAGTGTGAAATATATATATATATATCTGTTGTTCTTCAGCTTTTGTTTCCATGTGTCCATTCCAATAAGCTCTGCTGTTATTTTGAAGCTTTCTAACACTATTTAAAGAAGGAAGTGATCGTTTTACCTGCTTCTACCTGAGAGATAAGACTTGGTAAAAGGTAAAAATAATAATGGAAACAAAAGTGACACAAACCTGATGAGACTTGCAATGGATAGTTTTATGTTTGCTTAAATAAACAAAGAAATAACGTTTCCCAGTGTTTATTTCAGCTGGATTGTTTCCATTCTCTGCATTGAACTCTTGGTAACACTGTGACATTTGCTGTCCCAAACATTCTCCAGTGTGAGCACCAAAGATAATTCAGCAGTTGCATTTTGTGCCTTCAGTGAAAGGCTCGGCCTTTAGCATTTGACCTGAAAACGTGGATTTTGCTCCCTTAACCCAGAGTTTCCTTTTCTTGCACGTATCTCCCTTACACGTTGGAAGCAGTCAGTCGGTTCATTGTGTTAGCGACAAATCCAAAGGCAGCTCTTGCAAGAGGAACAATCTTGGCACAAATCCCTATTTTAGCTGCTGTTTCTTGCAATTAGACACTAAATAAAGTTTTTTTTTGTTTTTCTTTTTATTATGGGAACGGCTGAAAATCACACGGAAGTAACAGCCCCCCTAAGAAGAACTAATGACTTTAATGTGACGGATTTTTTTGCTTGTTTTTTTTTTAGTCTGGTCCTGGAGGGCTGCAGCTCCTCCTGCTCTTGGTTCTCTCCGTTTTCCTGCCTGCCCACAGCCGTGTGAGGCCCCGAGAGTGGCAGTGCCCCTTTTGGTGGCAGGAATTGTTGGTGTCAGCAGAGCTCAGGTCGCGCTGAGCCGGGTCAGGTCAAGCCGTTCCAGCAGCGTTGGGAAAGCTGCTGCTCCCTGTCCCGGAGTTCCTTCCCTCTGCCCTGTTCCTGTTCGGGCAGCTCCCTCGGAGCTCCCCCAGCTGCCTGCTCCTGCTAACAGATCCTTGTCACCAACACTTGGCAGTGGCCTGGTGCCGTTCCAGAAAGTCCTTCCCTGCTGGGCTTTTGGGCTCCGTGATTTCATTTGTTAGAATCGCCTCCCTCTTGCTGCAGGCACTGCCGAGTGCAAGGAAAACCCTCTGGACGTTTCCCTGATTATCAAGCAGAAATAGAAATAGTAGTGAACAAAACTGATGGCGGGTGGAAAGAAAAGTGGGGGTTAGGTGTGTTCTTTGGAGGTAAAAATAATCGGTTTTCTTTGAAGCACATGGTTTAAAAATACTTTGTAATCAACAGCTAAAAGGCTGAATGTAGTTATAGAAAATCGGAATGACTTTTCTGAGGTTTAAAATTCTGCTTTAATTTTTTTTTTCTGTAAATTTGGTTGGTTTTTTTGGAGGAGAAGGAGGAAAAGCAGTAAGAAAACAGTGAGTACTTCACACAGCTCTCCCCAGCCCGCAGCAAAGGGAGTGGAGTGTGGGAGGGGATCCTGCTGGGCAGGTGAGGCTCAGGGCTGATCCCTGTGAGCCGGAGGGGAGTGGAGCAACCCCTGGAACACCTCAGGTGCCTTCACACTGCAGGGCAGCGTCTGCAGAGTCATTTTTAGAAGGATTATGGTGAAAAACTCTCCGAGCCCGCTGTGGCTTTGCTAATTCAAGTGCCTAATGCAGGGCGTGAAATGCTGGCCTGCATTTCTTGATGCATTTCACTCGTTTATTGATGCATTCACTGGGCCTTCACCAACGGCAGAACATTGTTCTGGCAGGGCAGGCAGAGGGAGAGGCTGCAACAACCTGGGTCGGTTGTCACAAGAGGGGAAGGAGCTCAATCAAGAAACTCCCCACTGTTACATCACCTCCCAGCAAACCGGGACTGCTTGGAATGTGTTAAGAATTCAGGAAAAACCCTGGAATTTGGGGGGGAAAAGAAGGTGATTATTACTGCATTTGAATGATCAGTGAGGAGGCTGTTGGGGCCTCTGCTGGTGGTGTCCAGGGGTGGTGAAACAAAGGTGTAAATGTGAACCTGTGGGATTTAGTTTGTTTTAGCACTGCCCTTAGTTGTGCTGTGGGGGTTTTATTAATTTATTATTATTATTATCATCCCTGGAATGAGTCAAAGAGCAGGGACTCCATTAGCATGAAAGCAAAGGTCGGTCACCTTCCTGCAGAGCTCCTCTGAGGAGCTGCTGGGCTGGGGGTGAGTGTGGCACCTTCCCTGCTCCGGTCGCTCCCAGTTCATTGTTCGGGTGTTCCCAGAAGCTTCCCGGGGTTGCCCGGGCAGTGGCAATGAGGAAATCGGCGGCTCTTTCCTGCTGAAGGCAGAGAGAGGAGGTGGCAGCTCGGGCTATTGTTCCTGCTCTGATAACAGCCACACCCGGCTCCGCAAACGGCTCCTTGGGCCTCCAGAACGGGCTGGGAACTCTGGTACCACCTGTAAGGAATTCTAACGAGGGCCAGTGCCTTTCCCAAAGCTTCCATCCGCAGGAAATGACCTCCTGGCGCTTCCTTGCTTCTGTGCTGTCAGGAAAGAACCTGGCAGTTCTGCTGCAGGAGCTGCTGCTGATTAAAATATCCATACCTTGTTCCAGGCTCCCGCTTCGAGGGACTGCGGCTTTCCTCGGAAAGTTTCTTTGGATCTTTCCGTGCCTTGGTGGGGTAACACAAGTTTCTGTGCTCAGCATTTCTCCCTCTCAGAGAGAAAACACACGCTCAGATTTACAACATAGTGCAAACCTCAGCGTGCTCACAAAACCTCTGTGGGCTGCTCGGAAAGCTCGCTGCTCTCAGTGCCTGCGCTGCCGCAGCCGGTTTCTGGAGAGCTCTTAATATTCAGGATATTTTCATAACGACACATCTCGTTTCTCAGATTGCTGGATTTGGAGGTCTCTCAGCCCAGCTGACCTCTTGTGACACAGGCAGTGCATTCCTGGGTGTTGTGTAAGGCTCGAGGTGGGGAGCAGCGAGAAAGAAACATTCAAGATGCCTGAAGCTGGTATTTACTTCACTTTCAACGAACGGGTGCCAAAAAAACACTTCCAAAGCCATTATTTTGCTGCTGCGAGTGGTGATTTTAATTCTGCTGCTTGCTGTAACTTCTGACCCAAGAGTCTCTCCCATTTCTGCGTGTGGCAAACCCCAGCGCAGCCCTGGAGAGCCCTGTGGCTGCCCAGGAGCAGCCAGGTGTTTGTGGGGGAAATGAGGCAATCTCTGGCAGCAGATTCCAGCTGTGGGGTAGTTATCCAATTCAGGGCAGAAGGAAAAGGTTTAAAGTGTTGTTTGGCCGAGCCTGAGAGCCCTTGCTCGAAGCTGTCACTGCTGTCCCCTCGCTGGGGCCCGGGAGCCCTCTGGGCCCTGGTGTGGAGCTGCTCTTGGCCAGGTTCGAGGCTGTTCCTGCAGCTTTGTTCAGCTGGACCAGGAGCCCACGTGCTGAGCTTTCCTTCCTCGTGTCACCGAAGAGTGAGCTCTCCTTTCACAGCACACATCAGGTTTGTGTCTGCTTTTTATGTAAAGTACTGGGTTTGAAAGGAAGCCTGACGAAATCTTTATAGAGGAAAATGTGAAACCCTGAGCTAGTGGCTGGTGGCGGGGAATGGAAGCTTTCTTCTTAGGAGAAGAGTATTTAATTGGATTTTTGGTCTTTTGTTGCCAAATTTAGAGCTTTGAAGGTTTTATCAGTTGCATTTGATTTCTTTAGCAAAATCCAGCCTATAAAGGAAAAATTCCCGACTCCCAATCACTCCATAAACACAATTCTGCCTTCAGAGACTCCCAGCCAGCTACCACAGGCTGCAGTTGCCCCAGGTGGGGTGGGGAGGAAACTCCCCAGGGTTTTCTTTGCAAGTGGCAGAAGGCCAGGCCAGCCAGCAGCAAACGCTTCCACGGAAAGATGGGTCCTCCAACTCAGGATTGTTCCAGGCCCTCTGGAAAGCAGCAGCTCGGAATGAGCGCCCTGCTCTCACCAGCCTGCCCTGGCCAGCCCCGTCCAGGCAGGATTTGATTCCACCTTCAGCCTGTGGGATGAGGCCACTTCCCATTTGGCTCCGTGGCTCTGCTCTCCTGACGTGCTCCTGTAAACGATCCATTACATCTTGGGAGACTGCTGGGCAGAAGTTCAGATTCATTCCTGCCATCTGCCCACAATCACACCGTGCTCAGGCAACCCGAGTGTATTTCTGTCAGCCTCAAATCACCACGACATTGGCCGTGTAACCAAATATGTACAAGAATCATTTTTGCAGAACGCACCCATTTCGGTGCAAATCCAACACAGGGCTCGTTTCTCCTCATTTACAACCACTGAAACAAAAGCTCAAGCAATGTTTTCCTGTCTTATTATTATTGTTTTGTTTAACCAATGGCTTGTTTTAGTTTCTCCACTTAGTGCTATTACTTTGAAAATAGGAATTTTGGCTTAGAGAACACCCTCCCTTTACTAATTTTCTATTTTACTGTGTAACACTTTAGGTTTGGTTTTAAGACAAGAAGGTTTCTAGCACCCAATTCACACAGATAAGTGTGACTTTTTTGAGAGCCACTGTTTGATCTATCTCAGGCTTCTATGAACGCAGAACTAAAATTTACATTTCTTCCACGATCGTTCTCACGGAGCACATTTATTCTAAAAACTGCCTTTATTTCCTGACAAGCAGCTTCTCCAATCTCTTCTGCGGGGCGTTTTCCCCCTTTCCCCTGCGGCCGGCAGGGATACTGAAGCACTGCAGCCGCTGGAAAGGGTTAAGCGGGGCTGCGCTGCCGCAGGGCGGGGGCCGAGTCCTGCCCCGGGCGGGCAGGGGAAGCGGCGCCGTCTGCAGGGACAGGATTCCCACAAAGCCAGCTCAGAAGGGAGCATTGTGAGCCCCAGCCGGACTGAAAGGGCCGGAAAGGCTCCACGGTTCAAACTGAGGATGATCAGCTCCGCTTCCAGGCTCTTAAAAGCTGCGCGAGTGTCGGGGCTGTGCCTCTGCAGCGTGGGCAGAGGCTGGAGCAGGAAGCTCCGGGGGATTCGCTGCCTTGGAAAAGCTCTGTCCGGGCTGCCCTAGAGGAAAGGCAGCAGCTCGGCTCCTTTTGCAAGTTTTTTGTGCTGTATCAGATCTATGAATCACTTTCCTGATTCCTCTTTGGCAGTTTTTAAAGTGGTGTCCAGCAAAAAGCAGATTTCTCTAAAGTACACTCGGTCCCATTTCCTCTTGGATGTTTGGGCTCTCATTTAATAATATTTATCCGTACTAAATTTATTAGCAAATGCAGAAAGAAGTGAATTATTCATTCAAGGCCCTTCTGTACCTTAGTGTTTCTCAGCAGTGTCTCACTGGTAATTTGAATACAATTTCCTCTTTTTTAATGTATTAAACCCTGGTTGTTGTGGGAACCACTGATTTCTTTCTCTTACCTATTTCCATCCTTCCTGTGCTGGTACTGAGTCTAACCTTAAAAACACCACTATCTCTTTATGCCCAAATAAATAAATTGTATCTGTAACTACATTGCTGAACACCGTGTTTAAAACATTTTAGGTTATTAAAGGTTATTTTTGATTTTGGTGGGTTTATTTTGCTTTGTTTGTGGGGTTTTTTTGGGGGGGTAGTTTGTTTGGGGTGGTTAAATAATTGTTCTCCTATTCATGCAATGTCTGCTGCAGTTGAAGTTCTTGAATCAAGTTCTACGTGAGCTGCACCTGTCCCTTCCAACAAACAATGGTGAGATTGGAGCATTGTTCTGGCTTTATGGACATCCTGTGGGGACTTGGCCTGCAGCAGGCAAGGTCAGGGCCACTGATTCTGCTGTTCCTGGCTCTGAGCCATTGCCTTGTGCTCACCTTTGATCTACCTCTTTAACTGTAATTGTTAATTAAGTGAAGGCCTTCTTCCAGGCTTTATTTACAGAGTTAATTGTATCAATTCCATAGCTGGTGAAGTGGAGAGTTACTCCTCCACCTTTTAATGAAATTGGAGGTGAGGGCTGTTTGATAGTGGCTGTTCACTTCCTGTCACTCTGACCCTCTCCACATCCTGGGGAAAAAATAAAGGAATCCCATCATAGATCAAAAAAATGAAGGCTCAGTTTGGGAAAGGCTGGGAGAATTTCAGGACTGCAAAACATGCACAGGAAGAAGCTTTTACAGATGCCTAAAACAATTCCTGTCAGCCCCTGCTTCAGCGCACGGAGGGATTAGAGCAGCTCCAGTTCGAAGTTTTGCTTTGGGGTTAGACACCTTCTCTGTGTGCTGTGTTTCCTGATGTGGCACAAATTCTGCATTCGAACCAACAAACGAGACCACATATCCTGCTCCATTAGCTGGAAGTGCCATAAATAACTAATAAATATGGATCTCTGTCTCTCCTTGGTGCACAGAGCACCTGCTGTGTTTGCTCCATGCTCAGGATCACAAATGCAGAGATAACATGAGGTTATTCATGCAATAAAGTTATTTATTGCTACAGCACTACACTGACCCGCTGCTCTCTTCCTTGTTCCTCAGGGAACTTCCCTGTCCTAAGCCTTTTGAAAATCTCTTTTACCTGTTCTGTGGAGTGAGAAGGAAAAGGATTCCTGGGACTTGGCCGTTTTGTCATGGGGTTACCTGTTCTCATTTCCAATCCTGGAAATTGTTTGGGATCTGCTGGAAACACCAGGGAAATTTATTTCTGTGTTGTTGAACATCCTGTGCCTTTTGGAGGAGGGAGAAGCTCACCACGGTCTCCTTTCCTGACCCTTTGTTCCTGCAAACTCCGACTGCCTGTGCTGTTTGTCTGAACTTCTTGTGCAATCTTTCCTGCAGTTTCTTCTGTGAAAATACCCAAATTAGACAATGGTTGAAAGGGGCAGGAGCAGCAGAGAATCCCTCCTGCCCCCTTTGAAATGAAATAGCACTAAAACCTGAAGGTGCACTGGGAAATTTGGCCACTTCCTCGAGACTGATTGAACTCTTTTAAAAAAGTTTTGGCCTGTGGGATTATTTCTGTAGAACAGTGAGACATGGAAGGGAATGGGAAGGATTCCCAAAGCTCTCCCGACCATTAATGAAAACTTAACAGAGGCAGAGGAGAGCTCAGTATTACAAGAACTTACTATATTCTTTAATTTTAATTTATTTTAATTCAGCTTTCCCAAGTCATTCCATCCCTTCTCCTGCCAGGAGGGAGTTGCAGCTTCCCAGGGCACCACCTTGTGGTCGTGGTAAAATTCATGCAAAAAAAGAGTCCAATTATAAATGATGAAATTACCAAATATATTGTATTTATTGTATCAAACTGTAAGTTCTTATATCTGCAGTCCACCAGCCATCCTCATTGCAAATATGTTTAAATAATTAACAAGTTAATTAATTAAGTTGATAACTTGGAGAAAAACCAGAAGTTGTAGTGTTGCTTAGCAAAGTGGTCAGAAAAGGATATAGCTACAGTAGACAGCAAATGTATTGAAAAATAGATATTTATTAGATATATTAAATAAGAATCATATTAATCTATGAATATTCCTAAGTTCAGTTCAGATTCTGTGCTTGCTATTCAAACCCACACACGCAAATACTCTGCTCCTAAGACTGCAAAAGAATTCTAGTACAATAATTTACATACTTCAGGAAGTTGGTGGAAGGTTTTCCAGCTGTGTCTTTGCAAAACCTCTATTTCAGACCCCTTCTAACAAAGGGAAATCACAGATTGGTGTAACTGGAGATAACTTGTTCCAGGGTTGTGAAGCAGTCCAGGAAATCTTCCTCTTGGATTCCAAACTTTGTGTACTGGTGAAGGTAAGCTCTGTGTGTTGAAGAATGGGTCAGACATTAAAAATCAGTGAAGATATTGGCAATTCTTAATGAAGGACCAGCATAATTATTTTCACTTACTTGGAAGCGAACATATTCCAAGCTTTTCCCACGATGTTGTCAAGAGGTTGCAGCAGGAACTGGCTGTTGCTGACCAGAGCAGCAGACTTTTCATACTTGTTAAATGCTCTGGGTGTTTGCCATGCACTAAATGCATCCTGAGGGTTTAGCCACGATGTGTACAGTGAGGGATCTTGGAACCTTCCTGTAGCAGAAACGGGACAAAACCAGGAGAAAACCCAGTGTGGTCTCACCAGTGCTGTCAGATCGGTTCAGGCCTGGGCAGGTACCTGCAGAGCCTGTTGAAAATACAACTTTTAAACAGATTCCTCAGATTCTCTACGAGCTGGTGGGGATATCTCAACTCCCAGCAATGCTCATCACTCCACAAACAGCTCCGTGTATTTTCAAAGATTATAGCCAAGAATTCCAAATACACAGACTTGAGTCTCTTCCCCCTCCCTGAAGTGCTTCAGGAAACTCAGAGGTAAAACACAACAGCCCGAAGCAATTAAATAATGTGGCCTTGGAGAGCAAAATGTTTCTAGAGGGAGTATCAACCTGAGGAGTCACATGGGTGGTCTCGGGATGCTTGCCCTTGCATGGGATGTGCTTGCAAAGCCAGCAGTGAAAGCAGAGCCCGGGAGGTGCCTGCTGCTCCCTCTTACCCAAGTCCACGCCGTGCACATCCTTTCCTCTCAGGATGACCAGGTTGGCAATGGAAGTGTTGAAGTGCAGGGGTTTGTTTGTGGAAGGGATGGAAGAGCCTGGCTGTGGTGGTCGGACTTGCCAATCAATACCTTTGGGATTTAGGGAAAAAGAGAAAAAGCAAGTTAATGTTTTGTGAAGATGCAGATGGGAACTATCCCAGTGCCCCAAAGTGACAGCACACTGGAGTTTGTAGGAGTGCACAGGAACGAAGCACCAAACACACAATTCCCAGAGAAAA
This sequence comes from Regulus satrapa, assembly GCA_013396955.1. Lineage (NCBI taxonomy): Eukaryota > Metazoa > Chordata > Aves > Passeriformes > Regulidae > Regulus > Regulus satrapa. Next base: position 187,164 of record VWZN01003112.1, read on the forward strand.
CCACTGCTAGTCCAGCAGGATTTGCCTGGCAGTCACTGTGCCAGAGAAAATGGATACCTGTTTCTAAACTTAGCAAGCCTCCAGCCCATTCCTTGCATAACTGGGAGCTGGAACTGAATTTTCCATGCAAATTTCCTGGGAGAGCCGAGCCCGATTTTGATGGGCAGAAGGTGTAAAAAGAAAACGCAGAGCTCACCATCCAAGGAATGTTCCAAATAAGCTATGTAAATTAAGTGCCCGGCCACGAGCTGCCAGTTTGGTTTGTTTATTTTTAATAGTTATAATTAACTGAGAGGTCTGGAAGCAGGGCAGGAGCAATCTGGGAGCTGCTGTGGCAGCTGAGGGAGTGGTGGAAGGAGCAGCTGGTTTCACGGGGGCAAATTCCTGCTGAGGGCAGCAGCTCCTTACCGAGCTGTGAGCTCCACAAACCATCCAGCTTTGTTCTGTCTGTATAAACCAATGTCTAAAGAGTGATGGAGACGGAAGGTGAGTGCGTGCTGTTTGTTTACCTTCCTCCATGTGAGCATTGGCAATGAGCATCTGCCTCAGGTGCTTGAGGAGGCCGGGCCAGCTGAAGGTGCTGTAGGGCAGCGAGCTCTCAGGCATCTGGGGGATGTTCCGCAGGCCCAGCATCCTGAACTCGGGATGTGGCACCAAGGACTCCATCAAATCCCCTGAAAGGAGCAATCAACGGCTGACAAAGCTAAACTGGGAGAAGACTGAGGCACATTCAGTGGCAATTTCAAACCCCTCCCACTTGCTGAGTTCTACGCAGGGTGTTGGTAGCTTTTATTTTGCAGTTTAGATCAAAATCTCAAGGACTCTCTCTGCACTCCAGACAGAGGTGGAAGCTGAATATGTCAGTCTGCTGCATGTTGCTACCCCGTTGTCTGCCCACCTCTTCTGCCTGAGCAAAACTCCAAACTCTATTTCAGCTCATCCAAACTTCTAACCCAAAGCGAAATGTGAGACTCGGTCCAAACTTACTGCTCTGCACAAACTTCCTGTGAAATGTAAACAGGTTCAAGGGTGTTTGTGATCGCTTGGAAAAGGAGAAACACGGTTCTGCTAAAGAATGAAACCAGAACTCAGGGGACTATTTTTGACTCTGCTACAACATGGGAACGAAACCTAAATTGTTCCTTTTCCTGTCTTTAAAGCTCGGGATGCACCCAAATACCTGAGCAAGGGGATTTGCCCAAGTGTCAGCTGAAGAACTTCAATTCCCAGCTGCACTGGCTGCAGAAAGGTGTGTGCACGTTGGCTTTGGTACCTAGGGGGTTTCTGCTGTAGCCTGAGCCCCCTCCTGCTGTGTGAGCGGGCTGGAAAACGCTGCCCAGCTGGTGAGCAATGACTCGATTGACATCCCTGAAGGAAATCTGTTTGATATTCATCAGCTGGGCACAGATCTTGTGGACGACGTCATTCTGGTGGACAAGAAGGGCGTCTGCTGAGTGGTACAGATGTGACAGAGTCAGAACTGAGTTGTAGTTTTGAACAATGACCTGTAAGCAAACAAAAAGCCACACACAAAGAAGAGTCAGACAACTTAATCTCTTTTTAGTTTATAATCCTCTGGCTCCTGCTGTTTCCTCAGTTATGATTTAGGAAGTGATTCGTTTTCTTTGCCAGAGTGCAGAATGAGGTCAGGAGCTCAGAGCCTTTTCATGGAAAGAGGGGCAAGACCTGTGAAAATCAGGTTATCCACCTCTCCATACAAACACGCTGGAACCAGATCTGCCTGGGAACTGATTGTAAGGCTGAGATAGGAGCACATCAGGAGACTTCTAGAGAACAGAGCTTCTTGTGAATCTGCATCACGTCAGCCCTTAAATTATCAAGGCTTTTTGGTGACAATCCTTTAGCTGTGATGCTCAGTCACTTGAACTTTTTCAGTGTAAAACGTGCCCATTTTAAATTTACTTCTGTTGTAGGTACTCAGTGATTATAAACTCATAAATTGCACATGAACTCTTAAAAGGCAACATGACATTCACCTCCCCAGTGCCGTAGGGCCAGACCACGTGGTTCAGCAGGAAGGAGGTTGGAAAAGCATCTCTCAAACACTGGGTCACAAACGCTCCCAGGCCCGATCCGGTGCCCCCAGCCACGCTCATGATGGTGAAAAATCCCCCGAGCCGCTCACATTTCTCTGCTTCCTTCCGCACCAGGTCCATGATTGCTTCTTTGTGTCTGGGCCCGTGAACGGAGTAACTGTGGGGTAACACCAAACAGCAAGTCAGGGCATTGAAATAAGAGCACAGAAAGGTGAAGTTCTTCACAAAGAGAGTTTTACTTCAAGGCCTGCAGCTGCTGTGCTGCCGCTCCTAGGGAGTCTGAGCAGAATTCCCTCAGGGAAGCTGCAGGCAGCTGTTCCTACCCGTTGGCCCAGTTGTTCCCAGATCCTTGCTTCTGGCAGAAGTGTGAGTGGCTGCTGTACTTCCAGTGGCCAGAGCTGGCAGCCGTGGATAAGGTCTGGCTGATCACCTTGGGCTCCATGTCAACAAGCACAGCCCGGGCAACAGGCACTGCAGGGGAAGGAAAACAAACCAGGGGAAAAGCTGCTGATTGTTCAGGTGGGATGGATGGGCTTGGGTGGACTCGGCGCCCCGAGGTTATTCCTCCCACCCGCTCCAGCCAATTAACGGGACAGCACAGAAAGGATTTGGCCCTGCCCCGATTTCTGCTGAACCGTTTGCTGTGCCAAAGCCAAACCCCAACTCCAGAGAGCACACGGATCTTTGATGAAAAGAACCGATTTTGATGTTTCTGCGTGCTGCCATCTGCCGCCGAGAGCCCTTTGGAGCTGTACCTGCAGATTCCTGCTCGCAGAAGAAGCGTTCCCTGCAGGCATCTCGGTAGGATTCATTCTCCTTCCTGGAACACAGCCCGTGGGTGCCACGGATGTCACTGCAGAGAGCGCTGAACACCTCGTGCCCAATCTGGTTCCCACACTGCCCAAGCTGCACCGTGACAATTGACATCCTTATTCACTCGGTGTTTAAGGCTGAAAAAGACAATTATTTGTTTTCTCACTTTTGCTTGGTAAAGCGGGATGGAAACACGTAATTGGAACTTAAGAGTTACAGGACTAGGATGCAAAATTGGAAGTCTTAAAGCAGTCCAAAAACGCAGCTGTTTTCCAGTTGTGAACTGCACCAGGCCTGATGCCAGAGCCTGCTGAGGTGACAAAAGAATTCCCTGGAGAATTCCCCTTGTTTCCACCACCCAGAGCAAAGTGTCTGACTCCATCCTGGTATGTTTTGACATTTTTCCCCAGTCAGCATTTGACAGCAGCTCTGCTTTCTCACTTTTCTATTCTTTCACAGAAACGGGGTCAATTTTTTTTTAAACTCTCTCGGTTATTCTGGGCTGCTGTTCCTCACTCCCATCCCAGCCGTGCCGCAGCATTCCCTGGATCGCTGCCCGTGCCTGGAGCGCGTTCTGCGGGCAGGTACGAGCTCCTCGCCATCCCCGGGCCCGATCCCAGCGCTGCCGCCGGCCCGCGGGGCCAAGCCGGCTGTCACCAGGAGCCCGAGTCACTCCTCACGCAGCAAATAAACAAATATGCGGATCAGCGTCAGGAAGGGCTCACGGCCAAAGCGTACGGTACCGACTGTCCCGAGCCAGATTGTCTCCGCGGGAGCCGCAGAACGCCCCTCGAGCCTCCCCCCCTCAGGGAACACCGCCACGTTCCCGCCGCCGCCTTCCCTCAGGGCCCTCGGCCCCGACCCTTTCTCCTCAGCAGCCCGTCCCGGGATCCCGCTCTCGGTGCGGGGCCCCGGCGGCCCCTCAGGGCTCCCGGTCTCATCCCCACCTGATCGTCACCTCATCCCCGCCTTCTCCCGGC
>VWZN01003112.1:191888-214141 GCA_013396955.1 Regulus satrapa
TTATTGTCGCACGTGCGGGGTCGGGGCGGGAATGCCGGCGTGTCGGGAGCCGCGCACGGTCGCTGCTCTGGCGCCAAAAGGAGCAGGCGAGGTTTGAAATGCCGCGTTGGGCGCTGCTCCCTTCCCTGCGCGGCGCTCTGCTGAGGGCGCTTTGCCGGTCGTGATCCTCACCGGGTCTGTCAGAGATTACGGGCCCGTTTGTTGCGTCCTCTCCGGTTCTGTTTTTCTAGGTCTCGTGTTGGGTTTTGATATTGTTTTGTGTAATTAACCGTTTGCTGTTGCTCGAACCGCCACCGCAGTTTATTTTCTGCTCTTTAAAAAGTAATGACAGTCTCGGAGGCTTTGAGGTTACGGAATCGTGGAGAGATTTGGGTTGGAATGGACCTTTAAGTTCATCTCAGTCCACGGGCAGGGGCACCTTCCGCTGTCCCAGATTGCTCCCAGCCTGGCCTCGGGCACTGCGGGGATCAGGGGCAGCCCCAGCTGCTCTGGGCACCTTCCACTGTCCCAGGGTGCTCCCAGCCTGGCCTCGGGCACTGCCGGGATCCAGGGCAGCCACAGCTGCTCTGGGCACCTGTGCCAGGGCCTGCTCCCCCTCACGGGGCAGAATTTCCCCTTCACACCTCATCGGAACCTCCGTGCTCTGGAAGAAGTCCCTTCCCCTTTGGTGTGAATCCCCCTGGAGGAGATCAGCAGATGCTCCGGGGATCCTGCGGGGCCCTTGTTTGGCAGCTGGAGCCTTGGAAGCTCCCGAGGCCGCAGGAAAAGCTCTGCCTGTCCCCCCCAGAATCAATAGAGCTCTGGGCTTTGGAAACTTCAGAAACACTTGCATCACCCCGGCGCTGCTGCCAGGAACAGGTTCCCGGCGAGGTGGCGAGAAAGTTGAGTTTGTTCTCTGCTCCCGTGGCTCAGTCTCGGGGGAACAATTGAACCATTGTGGGTTTTAAAACCTGGCCGTGCCTGACGGGTTTATGGACGCTGGCAAACCTTGGGCTGGTCTCAGGTGCCTGAAGAGATAAAGGAGGGTTGAGATTGGAAGGAGGCAGCAGCAGGGAGTGCGAGAGCAAGGAGAGAGGGGAGCGTTGCAGTGGAGGTTCTCTCCACAGGGTGTGTGTGTCCTGCAGGGATCGCAGAGGATGCAAAGGGCAGCGCTCAGTTCTGCTATTGCTCCCTGGTGTCTCCCCAAAACTGAGCCCAGACAGCTCAGTCAGGGCTTGGAGTAGGCACAGCCATCCTGCAAGATCTGAAGCCTTGTTTAAAAGGAGTTTCCTCAAAAGCCCTGTGGTTGTTTGCACTAATTATTACGGTGAAAAAAGCCTCAGCCGTAATTTAGGTGTTTGTAATAAATGAAACAATGTATGGGCTGAAGGGCCCGTGGCTTCTCGGTGCCTTTCTGGGTGTTGTGGGATGACAGGAAACCCTGACAGAAGTATCAGAACGGTATCTGAAGTGAATTTTGGTTAATTAACTCCGAGAATGAAACCCAAAGTTCACAGGAGCAAGAGCAGCACACGCAAACTTTGCCAGGACCGTTGGGTAACAGGAGTTGCTCTGGGAACGGAGGGGTGTTTATTCTCTGGGTTGAATTTTTTAAAATTTATTTGTTGGCATCTACGAGTTGGGGTCAAGGGCAGCTTTAGTGGCTTTTATTGTGAAACATGTCAATAATCTGGACTTCTTGACTAAACGTGCACGGGAGGACGGGAGCTGGAAACAAACCTGATCTTTTGGACTCCTTAATTGCCTGTGGTGTCAGGAGGTGGATCCAAGAGTTAAATTTCCCTTCAGATCACCCAAAATAAACCAGCCTCTGTAAACTTTAACATCGAAATGGTCTGGTAACTTTTGCAAGTTTTGAGTTTCCTTTGGTGGGTGTTTTCCTTTGGGTAGTATTTTAAAATGCACTCCGTGCCATGGTTTGGGCTGGTTTTTGCAGATCTCAGTGGGTTTTTATTTTCTTCTCCTTCTCTGAATTTCACAGGTTTTTAAATACATTTATATTGAGTCTGTAGGTGCCAGGACGTTCAGCACGGCTCACAGTTGTTACTTTGTGTCCATGTTTTTAAAAACAGGAGTGTGACAGTGCAGTCTGAAGCTCGCTAGAAGCTGGCCCGTGACATTCCATTTGTATTCATTCCAGCTGTCTGCTGCCTTTGCACTTTCTTTTTTCTTTTTTTTTTTTTTAACCACGTAGAGCCACAGTTAGAGGGAAGGGATCAGGTTAAAAATTCTTTGAGGAAAATATCTCTTCAGAATTAAACCACATTCCTTAATGGTGACTGGTTCTGATGCTGAAGGAACTTCTTCAGTACTAATTGTTAGCCAGGAAAAGTGTTTAACATGAGAGTAAAGCTGAATTCTGTCATCACACTCGGGATTTGACTTACTGATACAAAATAACAAAACCTTCTCAGTATTTTTAATAACAAAACCTTCTCAGTGGATTGTTTGTTTCCAGTGCAGATGAGTCCCAGCTCACCCGGTCACATCATCTTTATTATTGCTCTAATTTGCATAGTACTGCAATTGGACTTGAACATTTCTGTGTGAGAGGAATGTTATAGAAAATTGCAGTAGCTCAGCATTTTTCAAGTTCACTTGGGGGTGTGGAGTTGTACCTCTAATACTGAAGTGATTGAATACCAATGCAGCCAGGTAAGGTTCCCTGTGTCACCGTTTGAGATGGAAATCTTGCACAGAATTGAGGAGATCTTTTGATCTTCCCATCGTTTTTTAATTTCTGACCTATTTAATTATAGAGAGGTTTTGCCTGTTCAGACTTTAAAAGTTGTAAACCACATCGGTGCATTTATTTTAATGCTTTCCTTTATCTAATTCATCTTTCTTCTACCCTCCTCATCCCCAGGGTCAATTAAGTGAGAGCATGGACCATGGAGGAGTTGGCCAATATGACCTGTAAGTTGCTGCTAGAAAATATTCTGTGTCTGTATCATGACTTCTAATTGTGTTACATTGTTCAGGTAAATAGAAAATTTCATCATTCTGGTCCAATTTTGAGTCGTTTTTAGATGTTTCCTTCACATTCAAATTTGTCAATTGTATCTTGGAATAAAAATAACAATAATAAAAAGAATTCTGGTGAAAGCTGCTGTTTGTCTTTTGATCCTTGTTTCTCCTAACAAATCTCTTGCCTTTGAATAATGTCTGTAATATGGATATAACAAAATATCTGAGCCAGTTTGAGGTTTTCATCCTCTGAACTCGGTTCCATAGTGCAGGGATGTACTGTGCATTCAATTGAAGGGGTTGGAAGGAAATCTTGACACTGTAAATCCCCCAGACCTGCAGGTAACTTCTGAGGGCAGCTTTGCAGACAGTAACCACTAACTGCCAGTGCTGGGAGCTCTCCCAGGCTGTCCCTGTCAGTCCAGCCCCTTCCCAGGGCGGGGTTCTTCCGTGGGCTCCGTTCCCAGCTGCACTCACAGCCTCCTTGTGCTTTTCCGCAGCGGGATGGAGCATTGTGAGAAGTTTGAGATTTCAGAGACCAGCGTGAACAGAGGGCCCGAGAAGATCCGCCCGGAGTGCTTCGAGTTACTGCGCGTGCTGGGCAAGGGCGGCTACGGCAAGGTCAGCTCTGAGCCCCAGCACTGATCTGCACCTGCTCTGAGCCCCAGCTCTGAATCCCCCCCTGCTCTGAACCCCAGCACTGAATCTCCACCTCCCAGTGCTGCCCTGCCCTGCCCCACCCTGCTCTCCCCTCTCTGCAAAGCCCAGAGCTGGGTTAGAACCAGCACCGAGCTCCCTGGAAGCAGCAGGGAATGTCCCCAGCTCATTCTGCATCTCTGCTCCCGTGGTTTGGGGGTGATTCCTCTCTGTCTCTCTCTATTGCACGACTTTGCTTTGTAGTTTGTTGGATTTCACGCAGCTGAAAAATGTCATTGCCATTGTGTTGGTGTTTAGGTGTTTCAAGTACGAAAAGTAACCGGAGCAAACACCGGGAAAATATTTGCCATGAAAGTTCTTAAAAAGGTAATCTGGATTTCACTACTCTCTGAATCGTAAAAAAAAATAAATCTGTCCCTCCATTTACCTTTTAGAATTACCTAATGAAGTAGAATTACAGAAATCTTGGAATTGCATCATGAAATACCTAGAAATAAGTTCTAGGATATATACGGTTTTTACTCAGATACAGTTAGAATTAGACTTCAAATTTTTCTGTCTGGGTAGTTCTCAGCAGCTCATTTAAATAGGTCAGGAGGTCCTTTCCAACCTAAATTATTGTGTGATTCTATGAAATAAAGACTTAAACTTCTGCAGGAAACCTCTTACCTAGATATTGTGGTAAAATGTAATTTTTTAATGCTGTTGATGGCTCATAGGTAGTGTTGTGATTTAATAAAGTAGAATTGAACTCAGTATAAAAGTCTGCCTTGTTTGGCATGCTCTGTGCTCACATTTCCCTGCTGTTTGCAGGCAATGATTGTAAGGAATGCCAAGGATACAGCTCACACGAAAGCAGAGAGGAACATACTGGAGGAAGTGAAACATCCCTTCATTGTAGACCTAATTTATGCCTTTCAGACTGGTGGAAAACTCTACCTCATCCTTGAGTATCTCAGTGGTCAGTATCTTTTCTTTTACCTCCTTCTTGGGGTCTTACACAGTCAAGAATTTGGGGTTCTTACCCTACAAATAAAAGGCCAATTAATGATGGCTGGGTGTCTTAAACTAAAACAGATTTGTATTCAAAATACATCAAAGAACATGAATCAACTTTCTGATTCCACACAATAAAGAGGAATGAAACGTTAAATAGTTGTTTTTTTTGTGACAGTAAAGGAGAAGAAGGGGTTTTAAGACTTTTCCTCCCACTAGATTTGTCATTTCTGTGTGTACAGAGTTACCTGAGGGTTTCATCCTCACACCTTCTTTGTGACAGAAGAAAGCGTTACCTTTATTTCATGGTTAGGGAAACAAACATAGATTAGAAGCAATTTTTTTCAAGCTGTAACAACAGAAAACAGGGACAGAAATGCTCTTGTTTTTAAGTGGTGATTTCTTCAGACTGCTGGAATCCTGAGGGTACCAGAATAGTGGCTCGGTTGTTTCTTTGTGAAGCAGCCTGTTGTACAGCAGGCAAAAGTACCTGTTGCTTATAATTTTCCTAGAAAATAGACTTTTGACTGAACTTAAAATGATACTTTTCATTGAGTACAACCTATTTTTTTCTCATGACAGGAGGAGAACTATTTATGCAGTTAGAGAGAGAAGGGATATTTATGGAAGACACAGCTTGGTAAGTGAAGCTATTTTTGTAAATTAATAGTTTGGGGTTTTTTTTCCAAGTGCTTAAACTATATTTAACTCCTCACTGATTTTAGAGTGTAGTGAAAGAGCAGTTCAGTGGGTTTGGGGAGGCTGTACATGTGCTCTACTCACCAGTTTTGTGCTGGTGGAATTCCAGTCTTGAAACAGAGGAGGGTCCACTGCTGGCTGCTCAGTGAGGCCCTGTCCGTAGGGCTCTGGTCAAGGTTTGGGGGTTGCAAACTCTGAAAGATCTGGTTAAGATGCTCTGCATGATTGAATATGTCCGATTTTGTTCCCTTTCAGCTTTTACTTGGCAGAAATCTCAATGGCACTGGGGCACTTGCATCAGAAAGGAATCATCTACCGGGATCTGAAGCCAGAAAATATCATGCTTAATCATCAAGGTAGAACTCTAGTCATGAGTCAGGCTGCCAGCCCTTTGCAAACAATTCTCCCAAAGGTCACAGCACCTCAGTTTTAGGTGAATCTCCTTAGAACAGTGGCAGGGTTGTTCCCACCCCTGGGATAAGCGAAGAGCTGCCAGAGCTAACTGCCCTCAAACACATCTTCCTTGCTTTGACAGCCACAGCTGGCTCAAGCTCCACGCACCCAGGCATGCTTGGAGTGGTTGATTTGCCATTTCTGCACCTGTGGATTTCTTTTTCTTCTTCTAGATCACCGTGAAGTAGAACCTTTGACATTCTAGTCAATGGGGATGAGTGATGGTAGGAAAGGCAAGTTTGGGTAGGATGCCAAAGCTGTGGCTGAAATGACTGAGGCAGCAGCTGACACTTCCCACTGGCAGCAGTCTCAGTTCCTGATTGCACTGTTCCAGTGTGCCACCGATTCGTCTGGCAATCTGTACCACCCAGAATTCTCCTGTTTCCTTAAACAACTTATTTACTTAGTCTGAGTCTTTGTACTGAATTATTCACAATGCTTCACAGTTTGTTGAAGATCGTTCTGTGAATTTTGAAGCGAGCAGTAAAATTCAGTAACCTACTTTTTTAGCTAAATGATGCTCTGCAGTCTTTATGTTTAAATACATTTGTCTGTATTTGAATAAGTTGTAAATTGTCAAGTGGCAGCACTTGGTTTTCTCTGTAAGTGTGATTACCTTGTTCTATTTTATGGCTGCATTGCTTTGTCAGACCATATGTGGAAGTAATTCAGAGTAATTACATATCCGTGTTTAAAAATTCCTAATTTTTCTCGATGTTACTTCTACAAATGGCTTCTACAGAATTCTGACAAGTCTTAAATATGATCTATTTAATTTCAGGTCATGTAAAACTGACTGACTTCGGGTTATGTAAAGAATCCATTCACGATGGAACAGTCACACACACATTCTGTGGAACAATTGAATACATGTGAGCTGCACGATGAAATTCAAAAGTATTGCTCTGCTCTGGGGGTAATGGCTGTGTTTTGCCTTTTTTTAACTGCTGGTTCATGTTTTCAGTCACTTAGGGACAACTTTACTTGATAAACGGGGTTTTGTTTGAAAACTCGCAGTCACAATTAATATTAAGGTCATTAAAACACTTTCATCTTTTTGATTTTTTTTCTGCTTACAGGGCCCCTGAAATCTTGATGAGGAGTGGGCATAACCGTGCTGTGGACTGGTGGAGTTTGGGGGCATTAATGTATGACATGCTGACTGGAGCAGTAGGTGCACAGTTATAATTGCATGTATTTCCCTTTGTAGCTTTTCTGCTTCCCTATACCCTAACTCAGCTGCATGTATAAATACATTTATTATCTATATGCACACCCAAAATACGGCTCTCAAGTTTGACTACAGACACGAGCTGCTTTTTTTCCAAACAGTGCCTATTTGCAGTAATTTTTACCTGCTTAATAAATGACTGAAGTGAGTTCTGTGTACACAGATTAAAGATCTGAACAAATCTTCTTTTTTTTTCCCCTCCTGTTTCAATGGTGCTTTCCAGCCTCCTTTCACTGGGGAGAACAGAAAGAAAACAATTGACAAGATTCTTAAGTGTAAACTCAACTTGCCTCCCTACCTCACACAAGAAGCCAGAGATCTGCTTAAAAAGGTAACATTGGAATGACTGTCAGTACTCCACATGTATGTAAAAAATAGAAATATAATTATACCACTCTGGCTGTTCAGTTCAAGCTTGGTTTATTACTGATTAAATCCCTTTTTTTTGCTGAATGGCACAGAAAGTGAATTCCCTTGAAAATACAACTGTTTCCAAGTGAATGCAGATTTTTCTGATTGTTCTGTATTCATTCTGCACGGTGCTCATTGAAGTGATGATTCATGGCAGAACTAGTCTGGTTATAACAGCATAACTAATTCTGCTTTTTCGGATGTTATTTCTCATCAAGCTGCTAAAAAGAAATGCTGCCTCACGTCTGGGAGCCGGTCCTGGAGATGCTGGAGAAGTTCAGGTAACTTGAACTTAACTTGAGACTTCTTAAATTACCTCATTGAAAATAAAACAGCTTTGAAGGAGGTACTTCAGGGAAGGAGAGTGTGTGTCTTGAAGGGTAATGAGCAGAAAGGCGGCCACACGTGACAGCTCATCAAAACCCAGAGTCTTTAAAGCTTAACAAAAGCAGCTGTCTACCTATTTGATAATTTGAGATTTGGAAAATAAATTCTATTCTTTAGCTCTGTCTTGCAGTAGATCCTTTCTAGTAGTTGCACAGTGCTAATTGTGCAGCCCTGGAAGGGTGAGGATGCTCTCAGCAGTCTGATGAAAAAGTTGCCAACCTTGTATTAGTGCAGGTCCTTGAAGGGAAAAGTGTGGCATGCCAGCTTGACTTTGTGGTGATATTGACAAGTAGTAGAGAGCCCTTCATATTTCACAGTTCTCATAATTGATCGTTAATGCAGTGTTCTGTCATGGTTTAACTTCTCAAGTTGCAAAATGCAGAGGGTTTTTTTGCAGTAAATGGGCTTTTTCTAACACTTCCAAGGAAACGGAGATGTGTTGTCGGACTTGGAGGTGTGATCTCAATTCTCAGCTCTTCCAGCTCCTCCGAGGTAGTGCTGCAGAATATTCTACACGAAACCAAGTGTGATTTTTGGGAAGAAGGGTCTGGATAGAGCACGCCAGTGCTGAAACTGTGCCCTTTGTGCCCTGGAGGCGGGTGCTGACTCTGCTGTTGTCCCTCCTCAGGCTCACGCGTTCTTCAGACACATCAACTGGGACGAGCTGCTGGCGCGCAAGGTGGAACCTCCTTTTAAACCCTTATTGGTACGTACTGGGAGCACTGGGAGAGAGATATTCCCCATGTGCCTTCAGCAAAGCTCTTAATAAAACCTAGAAACGTTCGCTTTACAAACTGGAGTGCCACTGATTCCTGGTGCTTGAGTTGTATCAACTCGGGACGGCTTCACTGTCCATTAAAGCTGGCAGATCTGATGTAGCACCTGATCTGCTTCAGTCTGAATTCCTCCTGCTTCTGACCCGTAGGTTAAACAGACCTGAAAGTGCAGTTCACTCTGAGATCAGCTTCTAAACCCTCTACAGTAAGTCAGAACTTAGTTTCGATTAGATAGAGTTGCTAAGCAAAAGTAAATGAAATCACCTAATGAAGCATTTTTTGTGTTTGCTTATTAATCTTTACAATGCATCTTGTGCATTACAAGCAGTAGTTAGAGTTTACCTCAAACCAGTGATGTGATGAACAAGTTTTTATTGTCCCATCTTACATTTGGATGGTGTCTCTTTTTCCCTTGGGTACAGTCAGCTCCAGGCAGCTGTGGGTGTTGCCACCTCTATAATTCCCAGCTACTAAAATTCTCACTTAAAGCTGGCTTAAGCATTGCTAATGTCAAGCATTCTACAGCATGGGGACTCCAGGCCTTTTTCCCCTCAACCCTTTGGAATGAAATTCAGAAAGACTCAAGACTGATGCTTCCAGTCATTTATCTGAAGCTGGTTTTGGGTTTTTCTGTTAGTAGCAAGTTTATGGAAGTTTCTTGTACAAACCAGATAGTTTTTCAACCTGTGCTTCTTCCATGGTTGCATGAAGGATTGCACAAATGAATACCTGCTGCCTTTCCAGTGACACCTGGGAATGGAGAAGGGATTTTGGACTTACTGTTGTTCTTTGAGCAAATGGAAAAATGTTATTCCTAATCACTTATTCCAGAGTTATCTTCTATCCCTCAGACTATAAACACTTCTGTGTTTGCAAAAATGGGACTAAACTATCTGGAGAGGCCTCCAAAAACTAAATAAATAGTTGCAACTGTCCTGTACTGGTTGTGACAAGGGCTAAACTTGCAAGAAACTGGCATTGTATTTCTAAAAGTTTTTGTTTGTAATTTGAGAAATTTTTTTTAAGGCATCTTTTTAATCTGTGTTCCTTTTTGATCCATAATTTTTGCCCCTCCTCCTTGCCTTTATTTCTCAGTGTCAGTGCCCATAGTGACCTCCCACTGGCAGCGACAGGATTCCGACACCACTCCAGGGTTTTCCTCCAGCAGAGCTCTGCCAAAAACCCATGGAATGAACTCCATCCAGAGGCTGCACTGCTCACCGCTGAGCCATTTGGTTGATATCTGTAATATAAACCCTTAATCATTTTGTTTTTGCAAAGCAATCTGAAGAGGATGTGAGCCAGTTTGATTCAAAGTTTACACGTCAGACACCTGTTGATAGCCCAGATGACTCAACTCTCAGTGAAAGTGCCAACCAGGTCTTTCTGGTGAGTGAGCCAGGGACAAGTGAGGAGTCCCTGTGGAGAGGGAAACGGGGGCTAAATTCATCCGATTGACTCCTAAGGCCTTGAAGCAAACTCTCCTAACTGAACCCAAATCCTGTCACAGGTTTGAAGTGTTTAATGGCTATGGAAATACTTTGGTCACTGCTGACGTTTTCTTTACACAGCAGCCAACAAACAGTGCTGCCCTTGTGGAATGTCAGCATTAGAGTTGGGAACCCTGCTCAGGGCAGAGACAACAATGGCCAGGCTAGAGAGCAAAGTTAATGAAATTGAGTGTGCCTGTGAGAATCTGTGGTCTGAGGAGAAATAGCTGGGGTGTAGCCACTCCCTGAAGTCCCTCTGTTTGCTTCAAGGAGTGAGTAAGGATTCATCTGTCTACATCGATTCTTCTTTTTATAACTTTCCTGGAATAATAATTTCCTCTACTCCGGATTTTCTTAGTGCACAAGTGATCCTGAATGCACACCTTGCCTGGGAGATGCAGTGCCTGTTTCCTGTCTTGCAGGGTTTTACGTACGTGGCTCCATCTGTACTTGAAAGCGTAAAAGAGAAATTTTCTTTTGAACCAAAAATTCGATCACCTCGCAGATTCATAGGTAGCCCTAGGACACCAGTCAGGTATTTAATCTTCTTTTTCTTTTTCTTGTAATACACTTTTTGACAAGTAGTTGAAGCACTAGAAATAAAAAATGCAGCCTTTGCTTCTGAATAAGGCCAGCACCTCCCTTAGAAGTGATTCTGTTTTATAAACCACATTTATTAAAGACAAATCTGCGGTATTGGGCAGCACATGATGTTCTGATTTGTTCCATTTCAGTGCTGATACAGCCTCAGAGTGGTGACTTTGATACAGCTAAAGCTGTTTCAGAACATCCTAAGCACCAAAGAGTCGTGTTAGTACAGAAAAACCCTTCTGCAATCACCTCGAAATGAGAGAATTTTACAAGAAACTGTGGTAGAACCCAGACATGGAAATTTCTCAAAACTCCTGGAAGTGGAAGGAAGAATTAGAATTGCTTCTCCATAGTGCAGTTTCCTGCAGAGTAAGGTTTATTTGTGCCTCGGTGCTGTGTTACCTATCCGTCTCTGATGTTTGTATTTCTTGTTTTAAAGCCCTGTCAAGTTTTCCCCCGGGGAATTCTGGGGAAGAGGTGCTTCTGCCGGCGCATCCAACACCCAGGCACCCGTGGAATACCCCATGGAGACCAGTGGGATAGAACAAATGGATGTGACAGTCTGTGGAGAGGCTTCAGCACCACTTCCAATCCGGCAACCAAACTCTGGGCCCTACAAAAAACAGGCTTTCCCCATGATTTCCAAACGACCGGAGCACTTGCGCATGAATCTATGACAACACCATCCATGTCCGTGGGCCTCGCACGGTGCAAAGGCAAGGACGGACAGGAGCCCCCCTGGAAGTTGGAATTTGAGGGCTTGTTTTGGTTTACTTTTGAAAAGTGACAGTATCAAAGAATCGGTCATTGCACAGAGAGACTTGGAAAGCAAAGAGAAAACGGATTTTTTTTTTTCCTGTCAATCAATGGTGCATAAAAAAAAGAAACAAACCAACAAACTTTAGCAAATGGTATTGCAGAACTCTAGGCACATCATCTTAACTGATTCCAGTGACATCTTCTCACCTTATCAAGGATCTTTCAGCTTGAGAGCTCGAAACTGACAGTATTAAGGGGCAGGATGTTGCTTCAGAATCACTGGTGTAGTCGTGAATGTGTCGAGGAGGGTTGGCCCTTTCACTAGGCAGAGTTTGGAATGCCTGCAGGCTTGCAGCTGAGGGGTAATTAGCATGCAAGCTTCGTTAAGCTAGGTTTCCTACAATAGGGTGGAATCAAAGAGGAAAGCTAAACTTAATTGGTGTTTCACATTCAAAACACAATGAGGTTTTTTTATATATATATATAAATATATATAAATATATATTTTTCAAATAGATTTTTTTGATTCAGCTCATTATGGAAAGTATCCCAAAATGAAAAAGGCAAACTTAATTGGTTGCTGTGAAGAAAGTTCAAGGCTCTAGTTCTGATTCTCCTCCTCATGAACCAACCAATCAATAAATGAATCACTCACTGACCAGCCTGGCAGTGTGGGGTGGGAGAGAACTGTTTCCCTGCTTCCCCAGCTGAAATCCCTGTTTGTTCCTGCAAAGACAAATGGATTTAATCAAACAGCAGTGCTGCTATGTTCTAGGCTTACCTGGAAGCCATGGGCTCACACACGTCCTGCTTATTTCATGCCTGTCCTCAGCAGACATTTCACTGGGAAATATCAAAATCTCACTTTTGTACACGCTGGTCCTCAGCTGGGCAGCTCAGATTCTTACCCACAGAGAGATCAACAGTGAGCAGAACACAAGGTCAGCAGAAATCTCTAGCAAGTACCACAAGAAACGCAGACAAATCCTCCAGAGTATCAGGAAATAAATATTTTTGTAACCAGTGGGTAAGAATTTGAGGATTTTTAATAATAATAATAATTATTATTATTACTGAAATTTTGCTTATGGTAGTTCCCTGCCATTATACATTTCTAAATTTATCAACTTTTTTTTTTTTTTTCTTTTTTCTATGCTGGGGCAATAAATTTGCTGATTGTATGAGAAAAGTGTTCAATGGCCTTTCAGTGAATGTCTTCCACAATGGGTCAGAACTTTAGCGAAACTTTAATTTAGCAAAACACGTTCTTAAGGACACTATTTATGTTTTTAAAATTGTCACGATCTGTACAACTGACTTACAGGTACAAAGAATAAAAAAATAAAGGTAAAAACTTTTTACCTTACTTTAAATACTTCCTGCCTTAAAGAGAAAGCATTTCCATGAACATAGCTGGTGAAAGGGTTAAAATCTGCAGAGCTTTACCCTAGAGTTAGAGTGTGGATGGTGTGTGCGTGTGTGTGGAGATGATCATGCAGCTGCATACAAGTCCTGTCACTTTTTGCCTGCCACACGTTGCATTATCTTTTAGTCAAACTGTGCAAAGTCTACTTCTGGTGTTTCACAACAGTAGGGATTTTTTTATTGGAGATTCTGCTTACTCTGTGGATACTGAATCTTTTTGAGCCATAGGATCCAAGCCATAAAACTCTCTGTAAAGCATTGAATCCGATCGCAGTGCTCTGCTGAATATTGGCAAGGCAGAAGGATTCAGCAAGAACCAACACAAAGAAATGGTTATGATTGAGAAAAAAATTAGTTTGTTTTTTTTTTTTAACTTCCTGATAAGCCTTTTGTTAAAAAATAATGGTTTTTTGCTTTTTTTTTTTTCATTTTAGCAGGAAAATCAAGTTACCTTACAGTGACATACTGGAAGATTGTCATTGTTCATTGGTGACGTGGCCACAGGTGATTTTGTGGAACCAAAATCCAGGTGCTCAGGAGTGTTTGCACCGGGCGTGTCTGTAAACACACAGCCCCTGAGCTTTCCTGACATTCGCTTAGGAGAAAGGAACTTGGTTCAAAACAAAACAAACCAGAACTTTTTAGAGGCAAATCTCTCTTGGTCCTAGTTACAGCTAACAGTTGCTTTTTGCTCTGCTGGAATTGTCCAGCGGAGTCGGTTTAACGGCTGGCAAGAATGGCAAGAGTTGTTTGTCTGAGTTCACTGCTCAATCCCAAACCCAAGCCTGCATTTTCCAAGGAAATCCCGTGTCCTGTCAATGGTTCAGCCCGTAGATTGTAAGTTGAATTCCCTACCATAACTGTGAAACTTTGGGAGTGGGACTCGGACAGCAAGCACACACTATGCAATATGGTTTATCCTGTATTTATTTGTAAAAATATCAGACATAGATCCTCTATATATATATATATAATAGTGTCAAAATTACTAGTTGTGAACTAAGGGGAGTGGAGTTCAAGCTCCTGTCTGGCTATTTCAGATAAGTGCAGAATGCATTGAATATTGGAGAGCTTAACAAGTGCTTTCTTTTGTTCATTTAAAAATGTCTTAAATTTTTCATTAGAGTATAGAATCTTATTTTTTTTATTTTGTACAAGCTGCGCTTTTTTAATTATAATCACTGAAAAATTCACTATAATTTGATTTTATAGGATTTTTGTAGCATTACAAAAATATAGTAAAACTGAGGTTAATACCTGTTGTGGCTAACCATATAAAAAGTATTAAATCTTAAACTTGAACAAAAGTCATATTTTTTTTTACTAGATGTTAAATAGGGAAATATTTTGTTCTGCAGGTCATTACCAGAAAAGGTTTCTAGGTCAGCTGTGTTACCAGCAGTTTTTCTTTTTCCCATTTGATGCAGAAACGATTCTGGTATAAGATATTCAGAATTCCATAATTTTTCTCTGTGGGAGTGATGCATACGTTTGACGCCATTCGTGTACTAAATTGTAATTTTGGGAATGCTGGAATAATTCCTACCAAGATTGTCTTAATTGTGCCATCTGACATTTGAATGTCATCCTGGTATTAGCTCATAATAAAAGATAAAAATCAACGAGTCAATTGTTCTTTTGAATGTCCCTTTGTTTTTGCTGTGCTGTTTAAAAGCTGAACTGCTGGAGAACATTTCGTATTTGAGTCCACTCTTAAGTGTACAGTTGTAGTTTATTTTGGGTCTGTTCTCTTTTCAGAATTGCTCTCAATTGGTGTTAATCAAAAAGTGCAGCAAACCTTGAGGGGTTTCTGTTCTGGTTTCGGGGCAGGTGTTGGGTTTGGTTGGTTTATTTCAATTCTCTCTCTCTACAGCAGGCTTGTTGCTGTTTCATTTTCTCACTTCAGAGAGAAATCCTCTATCTAAAGGAGAAATCAGTAGGAACAAGGTGAATTACTTGAATATTTTCCCTAATATTTTTCCTGTAGGTCCCGTCTATGAACTTCTCCAGTTGTTCTAGACTAAATCCATCTGTAGCTGTCTGCAAGATCACCCTTGAGCTGCCTTAGCAGAAACAAAGGTAATCCCTGGCCTGGTTTTCACCTCTCACAGTTTGCTGCCACTCAGTATCCTCCAGAGCTAAATAAGGTGGACCTGAACAGCAGCTAAATGCAAATTTCAGCGCGTGTTAATCTCTATTTTAGGAAATGGGCAGGCCCCAAGTATGACAGGAAATGCAAATTGTTGACTTTCCTGAGACCTCTGGTGGGAAAGGGAGGAGAAATTCCCTCAGAACTTACACGCCCAAGAAAGGATCCTTCTGCTCCTTTCCCCGGGCTCTGGAGAAGTGGCTGTGGGTTGTCATTTGTCACCTGCTGTGTCCCTGCAGAGCTGCTGGTGTCTGCGTGGGGCCCTGGCCGGCAGCAGGAGCTCCTTGGATCAGAGGGGATTGATTCATTCCTGCACGCCACCAACTCGCTCCTCTCCCTGTCTCTAAGGTGAGAATGACCTGTTTGATTTATGAAGTGCAAATCTAAACCAGGTGACCAAAAGCTCTTCTTTATTCTTGGGGTTTTTTTTAATAAAACACGTTTGTTAAAATTAATGGGATTGGGTAGAAAAATCAACAGAAAAAGAAGAGAAATTATTCCCTGATCCCTGTTTTTTACCTATCTCCACACTTACTCCAGTGGTTCCTACAATGTGGTAGACAAAGACCAAAGGATCAGGGTTGATTTAAGAACTAACACTTTGCTGTGGTCCGTAAAATAATCTTGGTGAGCCTTACAGGCCAGATGTAATGATATTTCTTGGTTTGGATCTTCCATCTCATTAGATTTTTATTCTGGGTACTGGATTCTGCCCTTGGAGCCCTATCTTTAGGGTACCTCAAGTAAGCATTTCACTTTTTAATTGTTTTTCTTGAATTTACATGTTTTCTAATTGTCTTCAGGTAAGACAAGCTCAATTTAATGGTAACTAAATGTAACTTTCCTGTAACAGAGTCATTTGAGTGATGTTTTCAGTCTTACCTGAATAGCAAAGTGATAAAAGAAAATCGGGGAAGAAAGTGAATATGCACAGAAGTCAGTGCTAGAAATAATATAAAAACTAATCATGAATAAATTGTAACAAAGGGTTTTTGTTTTCTTCAGCAACAAAAATATACCTGGCAGTGAGCAGTTATGTGCTTACATGAGTTGGTATCAAAACAATGAGAAATATTCTTTCTTTATTCAACATGCACCAAACAAAGAGATTCAAATGCATTTATTCTCTCTGATTCTTATGCAAACTACAAATTGCAAATAGAGTATAAAATAGATTCTCCCCCGTACGAAAATCTAGTTCCTGTTTTGACAAAAATATAGTGTTAAAGATTCCTTTTAAAAATACCAGCTTTATAAAACGCTTAGTAAAAAACTAACATCAGTGGTTGGTTTAAAGCCAAAAGATTAAGCCAAGATCCATTAGAAGCCTAAAGAAAGCTAAAGGGGAAATATTCTTGTGCTTACCTACAGGTGCAGTGAGAAATAGTTGCTGTTCCAGGTACATGAATAAGCTCATTTCTTTTGTTTACTGGGCAAGCATTAAAGATCTTGAATGCCAAGAGTGACAAGCAGCTCTAATCCTCCCTGCAGTCCAGAGTATAAAATTTCTCATAATCTTAATCAAATCAGTAGATTACCTTTTGGCTTGACTCGTGTTAGAAGGATAAATAACAGTTTACTACAGCCTGGAACCCTATCAAACTTTGAAAAGAAAATGTTGAATTAAGAAGTAATGCAGCACATTTCAAGGATCTGATTGTTTCCTATGAGAATCACAAGAGAAGCAATGCTGGCTTTTCTGCATTCATTCTGAAAACTGCAGTTTTCTCTACTTAAAAAAGGTCAAGTTGCCATTTTCTGCACTGTTGTAAGTACACGGTGTCTGGAATTTGGAAACTCCTTCCTCGTGCCACCTGCAATTTAATCTGCAGTAAACTGAAAAACCTTAGTGTGAACAAACAAACTGGAAGCCAAAGTTGTTGTTTGACAAGCTTTAGAAAATCTGGAGATGCATAGATGTGGCTCCATCCTTCCACTTGTTAACATGGTCTGAAATAACAGTTCTGCAGAGTGGACAGGTTTTTTCTCTATTAAACCATAAAGAGATGCATTCTTCACAAAATGTGTGCTGGAATGAAAAAAATGACAACTTAGAGCTTCTAAGCTCTTCCATTTATATTATTTCTACAAGTCTGATTTCTAAAAATAATCATCAAACACACACTCATTTTATGTTGTGTTAACAGCATTTTAAAATATTCTTTAATTTTTTAAAAGAAATATTTGGGATTATGTGTATTACCTGACAGATCAGCAGAATAGGCTTCTGAAATTCAGCTTGGCAAATGGAACAAATATCATCAGATTCAGAGCACTGTCTCTTGCTGGCTGGCACCCCATAGTGCTGTAAAACAAAGGATTTGCAGCAAATATTAATTCTGAAGAGGATGAAAAAGCCAAAGCCAAATACCAGGACAGAAGGGAATTTGGAATAAGGGTTGCTATGTCAGGGAAATTTAAATCCCTAATCTAAAGAAACATGGCTAATTTTTAAAGTAGAAGCAGGACAAAAAGGATTCTTTTACATCCTTTTATCTGAAGGCATGTGCAGATGTTTTGGGTTTTTTTGTGGGTGATTTTGTTGTTCAGGTGACAACACTGTCATTCAGTCAAGGAACTCGGTGAAATGGGAGAATGAGTACACTGGGGTTAATTTAAAAAGGCATTTGTTTATTGCTGGAACATTACAAAGGAATAGGATTGAGGAATTTTTAGAAGGATTTTCACGTAAATTGGAGTTACGGTTTTGTCACGAGAGAATTCAGTACTCACTGGGCGTGTAAAAAATATCCGTAAGACGTGCCTGAAGTTTCTCCATTGTCCAAAAAAGCTCAAAAGCTGAAATGGGAGAGAAAACTTGAGTTATGCTTAGTATTTCTGATTCCATTCCACTGCTGGTTGGGTGTTGGAAGTCACATAAGCACAGCAACAGTTCAGACTGTCCCTATTTTAAAGGTTTGCAGTGTAACCAAACGAAGATTTTAGGCTGAAGTTTCTCCTAGTGGGGGGTCTGTTTTTTCAGAGTGTTGAGGTTCTGAAATGAAGCACTGGAGTGCAAACACGTCAGCATTATTATCACACTTGCAATGGTGTTTACTCCTTTAGCAGAGCACGAGAAAGTGTTGGTCAAGTTTAAAGCCAAACTGGTTCCATTGGGGCAGATGAGCTCTCTGGAGATGCAGAGAGCCAGTTTAACTTGTCCAGCATCACACAGGACACTCCAGCAGAGCAAATTCTGTTTCCTGGAAAATGCTGATTCCTGTAGCTGTTAATTTTATCTTTATTTCTGCAAATTCTATGTGTGATGTGAGGGGACCTATGGAAAATGCTCATTCTTGTAGCTGTTAATTTTATCTTGATTTCTGCAAATTCTATGTGTGATATGAAGGGACCTATGGAAAATGCTCATTCTTGTAGCTGTTAATTTTATCTTGATTTCTGCAAATTCTGTGTGTGATGTGAGGGGACCGATGGCAGCTGTGTCCTTTGTTTTGCAATCCCAATCCATTGCTAGATAAAGATGATTTTGACTCCTGAGCCACTTTTCCTGCAAGGCTGCATCAGTTAAACCAAAACAACTCCGCAGCGAGTTGGGGAACCCTCAGAAAAGTGTGATCATTCCTGCAGAACTGTCACTTGAGGATTGGATAGAAAACTGGAGAAGGCTCAAAAGCTTGCATACCTTGAGGGTGAGGTAGAGAAGGCCCAGCAGAATGCCAAGGGTCCATCCCAGAGCAGTGTCCGGCTCCCCAGAGGCGATGAGGTAACGGAACCAAACTGGGATGGGGACAAACATACGGTAATACTGGCAGAGTTCTTCTAACAGCATGTACCAGTAGCCCTAAGCAAGACATGCAAAGGAATAGCTCAAGTTTTCAAACTCCAAGGATTTGCAAAACACACAGAAAAAAAAAAAAAAAAAAAAGATGCATTGTTGTTCTTTGGAGTAGCTTCTTCTCTTAATGAAACAATTAAATGTGAAGCACAAAACAAAAAAAAAAAGAGATGAGAGGATGAGTCTCGCCACAACTGTCTCGAGTAACAGAATTGGTTGTTGGATTGCAGGAAATCAAATTGTAGCTTGAATTGGGATGGCTTGGCAGATGCCTACCTACTTAACAAGGCTGTCAGACTTCATTTCATAAGCAGTAAAAAAAGTAAAGTTACATGAAAAAGGAGAATAACACAAATTTGGTCACAGAGATCAGCTTGTTATGAGCCAGAGTTGTGTCCTGCACTCAGGGTTAAAAAGTGAGAATAAGGCCCATTCTTTTAGTAACAAACAATTAATAATAATAATAGTTATTAATCGTTAATAATAATAAATTACTAACTCTTTTCCTGTAAGCAGTTTTGTGTCTTTCTAAGAAACCTGTTCATTATCTTCTGATAACAAACTTCTTTAAGGATAGGGTGATATAAAAACTGGGGGTCCAGGAGAGGAGCAAAAGGGGAGCTGGACTGAACAGGTAACCAGAGTTCAGCAACACCCCAAAAATCAGTGAATAACAAAGCACAAGTGTCCTGTGCTTTGTGTGTGCATAAGTTTAATCATAAATATTTTGCTTAGCTTCTAAGGAAATAAAGGAAGTTTTTCTAAAAACTGTATTTGTAACTCTTTTTATTGTGGATGACACCACAATTTGCCACCATTGGCCAGATTCCTTCTTTAATTTAGCCACAGTTGGTGTAATGAAATTTTCAATAACTTTTTTGCATGATACATCACGAGCTGGAGAAAAAACCAGAGATCTTGATTATAAATCAGTATTTAGAGAAGCTAGCTGTACCTCAGAAGAACTTGTTCTGGTACATTATAAGAGATAAAAAGTCCCAAAACATCCTGTTCAAATGCTGCCACATCAGACTGTACTTGCTAATTTATTTTTTCTGAACCAGCACTAGTAATTGCAATTTTAAGATAAAATGTAATTGGTTTTGCCTGCCTCACCTCGGGAAGCAGATAAAAATAAATACACCACCAGTGAGTGTAAGCTTCTGAGAAAATTATTAGACCTCAGTGATTTGAGAAATTAAGTTATGAATCAAATTCCTTGATCTGACACAAATATTCATTAAATTTATTAACATCAAAGAAAATTCGGAATTTTTTTTTTGAAGAGACAGGAAAAACCCAGCTGCTTGCATGTGCAGATCTTAAAACCTGACAGTTCTTGTTGAGCATGTGCAAAATTTGCTGTGCTCCAGCTGCTCCAGGCCAACTGCCCGTGTACACATTCCTACAGAGCAGAAAATAAAAGGTTTGCTTCTACCCCCAGCTTGGAGACAGAAATAAACTCATTTATCCAATGGTATCATACAAGTAATTGTTTCTGATCAGACTGAAAACCTTTTTTAGCACCAAGCAGAGAAGAACATGAAATCCACGGGGTTATCTCGCCCACGGTGTAGTGGTGGATTATATACAGACATTTAATTAAAGGTTTTTCTCTGGGTAGAATTTAATAATTAGTTACTTTTACCATAAGAGAATCTGCACAAGGAATCAAAATGACAGCTCGTTTCCTTACCTTGGATTTAAAGGACATGACAAAAGAAGGCACCAGGAGGATACAGCACTTCAAGCCCATGAAGAGGAATTTCAGAATAAAGTCTGTGACTCCCACAATCCAAAGCACGTCCCAAAAGTTCATAAAATCCACAGTGGGGCTTAAGAAGATTAAGCTACAAAAAGAAGTATCAGAAGTTACTGGAGCACCCTATTTAGAGGAAACTGTAACCTGAGATTAACACAGCAGGGTTAATTTAAAAAAGAAACATTTGCTAAGAAAATGAACTGCTCATAGTAAAGGGATCACCGAGGATCTCCGTGGAACTTTTGGAACCTTCTTTGCTGTATCTTCATCAGAGCCCCCATCCTCCAGAGCTCAGTTTGGCTTTTAGCCTTTGATTTCCAGCCAAGGCTGCAGCTACAGAGTGGTCAAGGGGGGAAAAAACCAATTGGAGTCTTCAACTCCACAGAGCCCCAGGACTGGGGCACCCCACATTTGGTATTCCCGAGGGTCAGAGCTGGGAATCAAAGCCAGGAATGTTCTCTGTGGTACAGTGGTGCCATTAAATCGAGTGTGGAGTCTAGGAAATTCCAGCATACTGTTTTTAAGGACAGCACCTGTTAAATTTGGCAGAAGGGGAGGAAGGGAGATTAAAGTGAAAGAGAAACCAATGCCACAACTAAAGAAAAACAGCAGATGAAGTGTCCCCAGTTAATGTCAGAGTAATTTCTGGTGGGGTAGAGCCGTTTCTCTACTTACCTGTGATACAGGGACTGAGAGTGGAAGGTGTAATACAAGAGCAGAGATGATCCACTTAGGTAGAGCAGTAACCAAGTGCACTGCAACTTGGAGCACCGTTCCTGCAAGGGGATGGGAAAGGCACATTGCAGTCAGGCCTGAGAATCGCTGCAGAAATACATCCCAAACACCAAGGCTGGTGCACCCCAGCAGTTCCTACCAGAGGACTTTCTCTCAGGGGGTTAGACCCCATAAAATAGGAGAACTCGACTCAAAGGGGAAGCAATAATTTTAGGATTTTCAACCTACAATTTTCTAGGTGTACCAAGGTTTTTTTCTAAAGACAACCAAAACCTGCTCTGAAGAAACAACAGGTTTCCCTTTGGGAGTGGACAGAGAGCTGAAAATGTAAAACTGTCAACTTCTATTTCAGCCCACAAATATAGTTAAGAAGTTAATCCATGACTTATAAAAAAAAAGTGAGTTCAACAGTCAAAGTCAGAGGGGTAAAAAAAAACCACCCCCTTGAATTTTGCAAACCTTGTAATCTGAAAAGTTCCCCTGTACAGAAGCATGAAGACTTTACTTTCATCTTGATACCTAATATTATTAAGTAAGTAAAACACCACCTCCATTTACATTTCTTTCAAAAATGGATTAACTTGTTTAAGTCTCGTTTAACTTAAGAATTTTCTTGCACAGTGTGATACTTACTCTGAGAAAAACCTGATTTACTATGCTTTTGTTCACATATGCATAAGTTGTTAGCAGCCCAATTCCAAGAGAAATGCCTATTAGGAAAATAGGTTCAGTTATAAACATGAAAAGAAAAAAAAAATCACTGAACTGGGTTAAAAAGCAGCCACTTCTAATATTGTCTTTGTAATTAGAATTAATAGCTCAGACTCTCAAGCCAGGATAATTAAGCACATTGTACATATGCCAGCAAAGGAAACAGAAGCCACTGAAACGTAGTTTAGTAAATCTCTCTTTCTGATGAATAAAGCAAATAAAAATAAAGCTAAAAATAAACTGAATTACATTTCAGGC
>VWZN01003112.1:217027-241462 GCA_013396955.1 Regulus satrapa
GCTCTTGAGAAAGGCCCCTTCGAGCCTCCCCCGTCTCTCCCGGAGCCGCTGCTCCCCCCGCGCCTCGCCGGGACCCCCCGGGAGAGTTTGAACCGCCGGGAACTCCTCGGGTGAGTTTGTCCGAGAANTGAGGAGGAGGAAGGTTCCGAGCTGGGCGTTGCTTTGGCGACGTCGAGGCCTTCGCCCCGTCATGGCCGGGGAGGGAGCGCCTCCCCTCAGCCTCAGCCCCGCCAAAACGAGGCGGGAGGTTCCTGTTGCTTTCTATTAAAAGGCTCAATTAAAGTTAACCCGGGAAGGCAATAATAAGGAAGGAAATGAAGGGATATGTGTGAAAAGATGATGTGTACTGCGCTATCATTACTTGGCGGCGGCGATTAAGGGAGTCCTGCTGTCTGGAAATTGGCTTTGCCTCCCAGGAAACCTAAGGAAAGCGCTGCCCTAGTTAATGCTGCTGCAGCTCTTGGGAGAGGCTTGGAATGAAAGAGATACAGGTTTTCTTTTGAAATATGCTCTTGAATAAATTAGTTTGCGTCCAGAAATGGCATCTGTTTTCCCTGGCTCAGATATTTTTCTAGAAAAAGTGTTTAGGTATGCAGCTCACACGGAAAGTGGGACTAATATCTGAGCAGCTTTGAAAATCAGAGCTAGAACAGAAATGCCGGTTTAATTCCGAAGTTTAAATACAGCAATGGTGTGGGGTCAGTTACCCCTGGAGAAGGAAAGAATGGGCCTTTAAATGTAGCTCTTATGAAGTGAAAAACGAAGTGTTTGGAAGATTGAAGTGGCCTGGTGTTCAGTGATGCCATCCAACAACCAACTTTCTTCTCTTTTATTTTCAAGGCAATAGCTGAAAACGCCGTCTGCGTCTCTTTGTCTCTTGGAGGTAGGTCTTGAGGAGGCAATTTGGTCCATTTTTATGATGTTCCTGGAAACTGTGCCTAGAATTTCCCGAGTGGAAAGTTCAAGTCACTTATCTTCTGCCTTTCCCTGGGGCTGATGGATTGGAAGAAACCTGTTTTTTACAGATATACCTAAGTACTAAACATACCCACAGGCCTCCTGTTCCTGTAGCCCTCTGAACTCAGAAGACCTTTCCCATTTGTGTATTTTTTCTGTCTGCTCATCCCAATACTGCTCAGTAGCAGCAGCAGCGAGGCAGATTTCAATTGCCTGGCAGGAAGCACTCAAAGAATGTCATGGCCATGTCCCCATCCTTCCAAGGATAACACAAACCTGTTGTGTTTGGCTTCTCCTGTGCCATATTGTTCATTCTCCCACTCTTTGCTCAGTCAGTCACTCGCATCGTGTTTGGATTATGAAGGACAATGTGAAAAAAAAAAAAATCCTAATTTGCTTCTCAAATCAGGGAAAGCAATTATAAATCTTTTATTTTTAAGTAGTGGTTTATGATTGGAAATTATGCATGCCTTCTGTACATCGCTTGGAAGGGTATAAATATAAACGATTTGTTCAGCTGTTTCTTTTTTGTAATTATAAAATGCATTAAAGTACAAATGTAGCTTTATATCCACGTTGTTCTCAAACTGTTTCTCATTGCCACATGCACTGAAAATATGAAATTAATTCGTGGCAGCTTATTAATCAATGGTGTTTGCTCATGCAGGTCACTTGCTGATTTATCTCCAATTCACAGCTCATTAGAAGGTGTGTAACTCTTCAGAGATGTTGTTATTTAACAGGTATGTTTTCCCAGTGCTATTAATGACCTCTGGATTTAGTAACTCCTGACACAAGAGGGATTTGGGGGATTATTCACAGACAATTGGAAGTCTTTTCCCATGAGCATTGGACACATTAGATCATGCAATACCCGGTGATAAATTTACCAATCTCTATTTGGATTCTACTCCCAGGATGCCAATAAAGTCCAGAGTGCCCAGGCACGTTTTCAGGTGTTTATACACTCAGAAGTATCCCAGACTTTCTTACCCTCCCAGGAACAGGTGGTAACTCCTTAACTGGTGCAATGAGCACTTTGCATCAGTGTGTACCTGCTTTTCCTGGGGTTTTTTAGTGCACTGAAACATTGGAACAAACTCTGCTCCTTGTGGAACTCTGCCTGGGGTGCCCTGGCAGCTCAGTATTTACCTCTGCAGCAATAGTTGCTCTGTCCTAGAAATTGCTGAGAGCTTTTTTTCGTAGGCAGAAATATTAGAAGAACATATTTTGTGTCCTGAAGGAGCTCTGCAGAAACCTGAGCAGGTTAAGGGATTACAATCTTCACCTTTTGTATCACTTTTTTTCATCAGAAGGAACTGGTGCTTTAAAGTGAGGTGTGCAGTATCATCTGTGGTGGAATTTAAAGGAGCTGATTTCAGATACAGGGAAAGCAATTTTAGTTAATGATATGATAAAAAAAAAAGGTCTTTTTGATAAGAGTCTGTAGAATAGCAGAATGTCCTGAATATTCAAAGGCTTTATTGGTTTGTCTTCAATTTACCCAAAATGCTGCTTGAGTATGGAAGACTTCTGCAAAATTAAGAGGGTTTAGTTTAAACTGTTTGAAGGATTTGGAAGTCCTGCCAAGAGGCTCAAATAACCTTTAAAATTCGAATGTTTCCTGAGCTTTGAGTGCTCCATCTTTTAAAAAAAACCAAACCTGTCTCCTGCAACTCTACAAACCCTGACTTCAGTTTGTATTTCGAGCACAGGAAAACAGCTCCTGTGTCTGAGACTGAAGAATAGAGCCCAGTTCTGAAAACATCCCTGAGGTGATGGCTGAGTTTCACCGCTGAACTCTGATCCTCAAAGCTTTGTCAAGGAGACTCGCAAGGAATTTGAAGCAGATATTTTTGTATTGCAATGACATCACCCCGTTCCCTAAGGTTTCCAGAAATCTTATGAGCCTTCTGTGTACAGCAGCGTGTTCATTCCTGTGAAGTCATTCTAAACTGAGAGTAATTCCACTGCAGTGGTGTCATGTAATTGTTCCAAAGCTGCTGAATTAGATCCCGGAGTCTTGGGGGTTTTTTTTGTTTTTGTTTTAGTTTTTTTTTCTTTAGGCAAACATAAAGCCTTGAATGAGAATCAGCCAGCAGAGCCACAAAGGGCAGCTGTAGTTTTTGCTCCCTGCACAGGAGGGTGCTCAACCTCTGTTTTTATCTGCAGGAAGGAGCGATTCCCTTGGTCATCAGAACCAAGCGGAGAAGCTGTTTCCTGAACCGGCCTTTTCTTGTGGTGACACCGGAGGATCGATTAAATCCACTGACTCAAAAATTATTCGGCTGTTGAAGAATTTCGGGAGGTGCGTGTTAATTGCTGCTGTTAGACCATTACGGAGGTATTTAGGTCAGAAGATGTCATGATCGTGACGCTGGTTCTCTGATGGGTGTCCTTAAAGGTGCCAGAATTCTCAATAGGATCTTTGAAGTTTCTCAAGATCAGGGTTTTTCCCATCTAATTTGTTTCTCTGAACATGCGAATCCCCGTGTGAATAGTTCAATTGAACAGTGAATTCTCCTGAGTGTAACATGAGTGGATTTACCGGGAAGGAGTAGATGAGTTTGTTAATTTATATTCCATTTGTAGTACCTGCTAGTGGTTACATCCTTAATTATTCTGTGTTTTCCTTGTTAAATCCTGGAAGAACCTGAGCTGGAAGGGACCCGGTGGGACCATCAAAGCCCCACTCCTGGCCCTGCACAGGACAGCCTTAGCAATCCCACCATGTGTGTGATATACAGCAATATATTTTATGTTCCAAACCCCAATCAGCCTCCTCACAGAGCTCATAAACTGGAATTTGACTTTCCGTTTCCCTTTTTAGGGATCAAAGAGAGGTCTTGGATGCTGCTGTCTGGTCAGATTTTAGTTAAGTTTTCTGTCTGAAAGCAATTTGTCCAACCTGTGTGTTGTACAATATTCCAGCCCCCTGGATGCACATCCCATTCAGTCACTGAGGAAAGACAGTTTTGTTTTTAAAAAGCAGATGTCTGGAAATATCTCATTTCAGACCTCTTGGAATAAATACAAACCTAGAAATGTAGTAGGCAAAATTTTGTTTGCTATGGTGAGGGGGATTCGTCCCCTTAACGTCAGTACGTAAATATTTGCTTCATTTCAGTCAATATTTACCTCACTGGTCAATAAAACTTGTTTTGCACTTCATGGAGTTAATATTTATTTGCTGTTTTTAGCTTGGTGACAATATTTTAAATTCTCTTAAGGGTATGGGGGCTTTTCTACTTCTTTTCTAACAAAATGTTTTGTTTTAACCGAGGTGAGTTTGTTTATTAGAAAGTGTTACCCACGAGTTGACCATGTTTGTCATGTAATAAGATTATCCATATTATGCCTGTAACACTTTCCAAGTATGAAAAGGACTTTTTTTTGCTTGAAAGGGTCAAGTGACTAAATTATCTTACCAAATTTAAAAGTCACTGTTTGTGTCTGTGAAATTAGGCTGTAAAACTTAGGACACAGACACTAATTCAGACGGTAAAGTGCAATCAAAGTACTCCTTACTCTGTAAATTATTTTCGTTTTGGAAAGCAATGACTAACCTGACCAATTTTGCAGGTAAGTCACAAAGCAGGGTGGCCAGACTTGGTATGGTTTGGGAGGAAACGCAGAGATGAATTTTAGATCCTTACAGCTGACAAGACCACGTTTGCAAACGTACAATTTCCACAGGAATCAACTCTCATCTCGTGTTTCTGTCGTGGTTGGCTGAGTTGTTCCCAGGGGTTGAGGTTTCTTAGAAGTTGATCCGTGGCTGCAGCCTTTGTGTGCAGCCGGCGGGTGAGGGCCAGGCCCAGCTCCTGTGCGTGCTCTGAGGAGATAACGGGGTGCTCCTTCAGCCTCCTGTGTTATCTCCCTGCCCTGTGCTCCCCTGAACCCCCCGTTCCTCGGCTCTTTGGTGACATTTCTGCCACAAAGCAAAAACCAAACAGCTCCAGCTCTGCCCCTCAGGATGCTGATTTGGGGATGGATACAATGAGAGATGAGGGTGGGGTTGTTGAAGGAAGAGCTCGGAACTCAATCACAGCACACCCATAGCTTTCAAACTGTCAAACAAAACATCTGTTTATGATAATGGTTCTCTTAACTGAAGAGTTCTAGCTCCTGCCCTGCTTTTCTTCATTAATAGGAAGAATTAATGAAAAACTACTTGGAAAAGCACTTAACTCTTTAACTGAGAACTACTTCTGAAGCGAAACACTGCTGAAGGAGTATTGGAATTCATCTTAGACTCCTCTATAAACTTCCTCCCGGTGAACTTCACAAAGTTAACCATTTTTTCAGCCTCCAAAAAATGTGCTTCCTGAAACCTGGCTTGCTTGCAGACAGAGTGTGACACACTGGGTTTAGCAGAGCTGCAGAATGAACATTTGAAACTCCCATGCTGCACAGTTTCCCCACGTGTTGCATTCAAATGTTGTGCAGTTCCTCTCTCCCAGGCTCCTCTCTTAGGGCTGCCTGTTTGCCTCCCCTTTGGTTACTGTTTTAATGAACACACAATCCAATTTTACACACTGTGCTCACCCCAATTACTATTCATTGTGAGACAAATGTGGTGAATTGATAGCTCTGCCCAATATTGACTTTCCCTTCAAGGTGTAACAGCTTCAGAACGTGTTTTGAAGGTGTGTTTCAGGTGGTGAGAGGAAATTTTGGGGTTTCTTGGAACGCCTGAGCTGTGGAGCTGTGATGGTTTGGATGTTGTTGGGTATCAACATGCACAGTTTGAGATCCGTCTCTGTCTTGTGTAATCCTTCAAGGTACAGAATGGCTTAGATTCCATTCCCAGATTTTCAGGATTTTTCGTCCAGAGACTGAATTTAATTCAGGAACTATTCTTCGGGCAAGTAACTAATTGATTTAGGGAGTAGATGGATTTAAAAGTCCTGTGGTAGGTAAATACTATCAGGAATACCTCATCCACCATAGCTTTTCAGGGCAGAAGTAATTCTGTTTTGTTGGCTTTTTTTTTGGTTGGTTGGTTTTTTTCCTTTGTTGTTTTGTTTTGGGTTTTTTTTTTGTTGTTGTATTCTGAAGAAACATTTCCTAGCCTTTATTTTACAAAGAGTCCTTTCTAACAACCAAACAATTTTTTAAAGTTTTATCAGTTTTTCAGCCCAGACTTGGAAATCACTCCTTCCCTCTTTATCCTGCTGATCCTTCCCCTGCAGGAAAATCAGCTTTGATTCCTATGGAGTCAGCAGTGAAGGATGGATTGGGGGCAGTGTGAAATTCTTGCTGGGGCTGCTGCATCTCTGACAGGAGAGCAGAGCCACAGAGGAGGAAATAGAGCATCAACATCCTTCATAAAGCAGAGAAAATAGGTGCAGGCAAATACTTCAAATTGAACTCTAATGAAATTATTGTTTATGGCCCAGCTTCTCCCTTCCATCCAGAATCTGTCATTTAGGTGATTGGGCCAGCAGGTGCAAACATGATTGAATTCAGGGAAATAAATAAGGAGGGAGGCTGGGGATTGTTTGCTAAAAAGAAGACATCTCGTTTACTAATTAGGAGGATTTATAGGATGCTGCACTTAAAAATAGATGATTATTGATAGTTCATTTTAATCATGAGAGTTACTTTATGGTTTGAGTTTCTTCCAGCAATAAGCAGGAACAGCACCCCCTCTGTTCTGAAGGCTGTTGTTTGCAGCTGGAAACTTTCTGAAAGGCTGCACACAAACAATGTTGTCAATTTAGAGAGGAGGTAGCAAAAAACGTGCATTACATCTGTCTCTGACTTCATTACACAGAGGAAAGAAGTTGGAATTGTTCTTAATTGTCAGAGTATAAAAATTATAGGACTAGTAAAACTAAGATGGAAATTGCTTTTTTGATATTCTCATCTAAAGGTATGCTAATAGAAATCAGAGGTAGATATTTAAATATTTGTCAGTGGACACTGCTGAAGTGCAAGTTCAATATTTTTAATTTTCATTTATGTTAAATGCAGTAGTGCTGGTAACACTGGCCCTTAGGTCAATATAATTTCTCATTAAAGTTCTTTTAGCACTCACAGCTTTATCAGTTACCAGCGAGCTCATCACTGCAGCCAGGTATGAATTACTCTTTTTTCATGCCTTTATCTAATTCATTTCTCCATCCTGCACTTCAAGAATTTGAATCTGAAGCATATCAGGAAAACAGAGTTGTTTTCTTCTCTGTGGAGAGCTCAAGCAGAACTGTTCCTTACAAAGAGTAACAAACAGCCAGACTGAATTACCATGGAGGATGTTGCAGCTGAGTTTGTAAATATTATTTTGAGAGACTTACATTTTCTTCTGAAAGGAAAGAGCATTCAGGAATATTTTGAAAATATAGAAAGGGAATAATAGGAAAAAAAACACCCCAAAACCCGTAAGATAAACTTGGCTTACCAGCCTTTTTGCTATTTCATGTCTAACATGAATTTTTGAGATATATCAGCTACACCAAGCTGAAGCCAGTTTGGTTTTGTGTGCCTGGTAAAATGCAGTGGATTCCCAAGGGTCTGGCCCGTTCTCTTCTGTTCACCTCATATTTCTGTTACTGTGTCTCTCCATTCTTTTTTAACAGTTTGGAGAAAAAGAAATTGAAGTTTCTAAGTAAATATTTTTACATTCACTTGCTCCGTAGAGCTTTTGTATTGTGTATTCCTCCAAGTAATTCATCGTGATGAAATGCAATGCTGAAGTACAAGAGTTAATTAAAATTCAGATTGGAAATTGAAATTCCAAATGAACCTAATCTGAGAGTTATGATTTCAGGTTTTCTTACGCCCAGCAACAAATTAATGAATATCCAAGGAGTAGGACAGCCACGCACTCAGGGTTGGGGCAAACACTCAGCAGGAGCAATGGAATAAGAGGATCCTTAAATACAGAAATCTGCACTTTGCTTCTGGCAGGGCTCTTCTGAGAAGGGGTTTACAGTGCCCCAGGAGGCTGGATTTTGCTGGATTTGGGAGGAACCAGTAGGTCTAGAGGGGTGTGGATGTATTTGCCATTCCTCAGTTGCCTCAGGAAGTGCAGAACTTTTCTCCTATGACTTCCCTCTGGGTGCAGACTGATGTGTCCCATGGACATCCAGTTTAGTGAAAAAAATTCGTTCAGTTTGCTTCTGATTTAATTGCAAAATCATTCAGACTTTGTGTGTTTTCTCTGTGAGTAATCCAAATTTAGATTTCAGTGTTGGTGCTACGTGATTTTTTTTTTTTTTTGGTGTGTGTTTGTGTTTAATGCAGCTGAAAGTTATTATGCAAAATGGGTAAATTGGAGTCTTTAAAGGAGCTGCCAACTTGCATTTACCTGAGTTACTTCAGCAGCAGAGAGGAAGAATTCCAAACACGTCGTCCTAATTCCACAAGTCTGCAGAGATCTCCAGAGTGGACGTACCCGTCCGTGTGAGGCAGTGAACGGCTCTGTGCTTTTGTTGCTCACGAGTCCCTCACGAGTGAGCTCCAGCCGTGCAATCCGTGCGATCCACGGGTCCTCCTCTGGCCACACAAACTCCAGGCAGAACAGAGTCCTCGAGGTTGGCAGAAGTGGGCACCTGCCCTCAGAATCGCCCTGAGTGCAGGGCAGGTGCAGGACTTCCTCCCTCACCTTCCCCCGAAACAGAAAAATTGGCATCTGAGCCTTCCTCCTTCTCTGTTCAGGGGGCAATACTTAGCTCGTGACCGAAGTGTTCCTCCCTAAAACTGACATTTTTTTTCTGTGCTCACTCACCCTGAAGTGCCAAAAGATAGGAAGGAGAGGGAAATGGGAAGGGAGGCTTTACTTGCTCTGACCTTGACTTCCAAAGCAATGCTGGAAGTTTTGTGTCTGGGTTTCCAAACCAAGGCACCAGCGTGGCCAGCTGGGGACAATCCCTGTCGTGGATGTTGTTCACAGCTCCCTGCTCTGACAGGGTTTGAGCCCTGTTGTTCAGTTTTGTTCCTGGCATGGTGGGAGAGCATTTCCCCTGCTCCAGAGTCCCTGGGGCATCTCCTCAGCACACACAAATTCACCTTTCAGCTGGCTCCTACAAATCAAAGCCTCCTCGTGGAGCAAAACCACATTCCCTTCATTGTTGTTTCACGCCGTGTACCCGTGAAGGGTCCTTCTGGACTCGGTTCTAAAGGGATAATTGTACTATTTAAATATTAAACATCAAAGTTCTTTTTTTTTTATTTATTTTTTATTGTTAAACCAATATTAAAGTAGGACAAAGCTGATTTACAGTTTATGGCAGTGCATTCCAGAGTCGCTGGCGTTGCAGCTGATGTCCTGTTCCAGCAATATTGGCGCTGCCAGGAGGCACAGAAATGGAGATTTTAATCAAAAAACTTATTTGAGATCTACTTCAGTTAAATTATAAGTTAATCTTCCTTTGTGAACTTCCAGGCTGTTAAAGAGGGCAAATGGCTGCAGTGTCCTCTAAAACAATTCAAACCCTATTTTTCATCAGGAGATGATTCCACTGCCCTGGAATTGAAAGTTGGGTGTCTTTTCCTCACAAGATTGTTATTTAATCACTATATATTAGGTTTCATTGCCCTTTTGATATATTTAGGCTCATAAACTTCTCATTGACTAGATTGAATTTACCACGATGTTGTTACTTTTTTATGAACAGAATGAATCAATAGCAGATCTGTTGGTTTGCACCGAGTTGTTTATTTTAAGGGATAGTTAAACTTTACTGAGAGAAAATGGAAGGGCTGATGCCCAGTCCTCCTCTTTAATACTCATTATTTTGTAACACTCTGAGTACAGCCTGCCTCAACCAGCACACATTATCCAGAGATCCAGGGCCAATCATATTCCCTAACATTCTTTGAAATGTAAAATATTATGCAGTGTTCCCAATTTATGGCATTTTGTCTTGGTTTGAAAAACGAAGGTGTCTGCTAAGGAAGGCAGGAGCTTTTTTTGGAATGGAAAGTGTAAACCCTCTCCCTCTGAATTATTATAATTGTGAAATTAAGGGATTCTTAGGTAAAGATATGAGGATAGGAATAACAGTTCTTTACTAGTACGTAAAAAAAATTTTAAAAAGAAAAAGCAAAAACCCCCTTATAACTCAGTAGGAAAATTAAAATAAAATGTCAGATGTGCAGATGTGATCCTCTAGAAGGGTGCAGTCTTTTTTCTGAAGGTGTAGTGGTGAGCTAGAAGGGCCTGGTTTTTCTTTTAGGAATCCAGTGGAAAAAGGCTGCCCTGGTGCTCTAAATCTCACTTTTTTGTTAAAGTGGCAACGCTTGGCTCTTTCTTTTGGGTGGCCATCTCACAATGGGATGCAGTGGGACTCAGTGGCTCATTAACAGGAGATGAATTGGCCTTCTTGGCAGAAGGATGGGTGGGGAGGAGAGAAAGAGAAGCTGCCCTACCTGGAGTTATGGGGGAGCTGAGGAACACCGAGAGATGCTGACAGAATACACGCTGCAGTTCCACCCAGCACACATTTCATACTTGCAAATGACTTCATTACTGTCATAGAAAGCTTCTCTTTCATTACAAGAGAATATTCCGGAATAAGACGATATTTTTCACTGAAAATAGTGACTCTGTCTTGAAAATGTCTGTCTGGTATCTCCTTATAGATATATATATGGATTTATATATGAGTAAATAGAATTTGATTTCCTGTACTCCTCAAGCAATCACATTTTATCATTGAATTTTAGGGATGTGGTTTCTTGCCTTTTTTTTCTGTTTGTCTAATAATAATTAAAACCATCTATTAGTTAAGTTCCACATAGACAAGTGCAAAACCGTGCCTAGTGGAGCTAAAAACTTGGGAATTCTTCCTTCAAGTGCAACCAGGTGCTAACAGCCCAGACCTTGTGCTTGCAGGAGGGCTTGATTTGGATTCACTCTTGCCTCTGTGGGCTCCCTCCCCCCTTATTTGTGCATCTTTATTACTGTATTAAGTGGTTAATTAAATCTGGTCAGGTTAACCTTTGTTGATGATTAGAAGTGGGCATCTGAGCCACTGGAAAGAGAATCATGTTGGGTGGAACATCTTGTTCTGGTTGGAATAATTATCTTTGTTTACATTCCCACAGCATTAATCGCTTGCACCAGACATTTTTTGGGGAAAGGGGGGAGTGCCCAGAGCACGTTTTCAGATGTACAGAAATTATGAAGGAGATCCATTTCCCTTCCCTCTCCTCTATGAGCAAAATAGGGAGACAGTTTGAATTAAGAATCCAGAATTCAAAGTACTCACAAAGAGCTGTGATTTGAATGTAATTCGAATAACTTTTAAAAGCCAAACCTCCAGGCTGAACTGAGTCCTGTTCCCTCAGTGAGAATTCTTCAGCAGTAGCATTCCAATATTTTCCTGGTGGAGTATTTGTCATTCTTTCCCAATTATTACTGTTATTATTTTATAACTCTATTTGTCTTTGCTCTGTGGTCTGTTCTTTTTTTGAGTGCTAGTGAAAGCCTCTTGTCATTTTCCCTTTCCTTCCCCTTGGTTTGATATTTTCTACCAACTCCTCTGCCCTAAAGCAGAGTTTTTTCCCCCCTTTTTCTCCATGCAGTTGGATCTTACCTCCATAAAACCATTGCCTTTATTGCTCAGGGAGGAGTGAATTTATCCCAGACAAATTCTCCAGATGTTGTGTGGCTTCTGTCATCAAGGTGGGAAAGACCAGAAGGAGAGATGGCAAAGTGACCCCCTGGCAGAATTTCTGATTCTTCTTTGGGAAGAACTCAACAGTTCAGTCAAAAGAGAATGAACTTTCTCCTAATGTTCATTCTGAAGGTTATTTTATTTTGATTGTGAAATATTTGTTATCAACTGTTGCCTCTCAAGGACCAGGTTGAGGGATCATAGGAGATCTGTAAGCTCAGTGTGGGAAGTGGGATAGGAGGAAATTAGAGAAGAAATAGAATAAAAACCACAAAAGATTTCTTGGTACCACTATAAACTGATCATAGATCTGTGTGAATACTCTCTGCCTCAAAAAGGAGATGCTAAAACAGCAAAAGCTGTAGAGAAGAGCAAAAAATGCAATCAGAGATACGGCAGATGTGGGGAACACGAACTGCATTCCCATGTTCCTTCTCCAAAAGGCCTTCAAGTCATTTAAAGATGGAACTTTCTTTTATGCAATTCCTTTTCTGATTAAAATGGTCTTCTGTAAGTGATTTTATGATACATATAAATATTATGGTTATCAGTCTTCACAGTTAAAATAAGGCTTTTTTTCCTTTGGCAGGAGGAAGGCTATACATGCAAATTCAGATTCCTGATGCATTCCCACTAACTCTGCCCTTCTGTTCTGGCAGAATTAGGAAAAACTGTGGGGTTTGTATTTTCTTTTATTTGTTTCTTTATTGTGTGCTCTCTGAGTCTCACTTATTTCTTATTTCATTATCTTTCCCGTTCTTTTTCTTTTTTGTGGCTACATTTGTGGCTGCATTTTTTCTTTTATTTGTTTACTTGGCCTTGAACTTTCTCCTAAATCCTTATTTTCTTTTTAGTCAGACCTGAATAAACACATTGAAGCATAATTTTTCTCTCCTTCCATGTCCACTTCCCTTCCTCTTCTACCTCCATATCCTTTCCCCTATAATATTATGATTTTCTCCTCAGCGTTTCTTGATGTTTTTCTTTCCCATGAACTTTCCTGTCCTTTTTTTTTGGTATTTTGCACTTTACCTCAGGGGAGACTCAACAAGAATTCGGGCCTTTTTTCCTTCATAGTGCAAAACTGGATCAAAACCACCTTAAACCACGTGAGGGACAAGCTCTGTCCTAACTGTCCTGTGGCATGAGGATGACTGGGAGAAAATAAATTCCTGTTTAGCAAATTTAACTTCTCCTAAAAATTCAGGCTCCATCCTTCCAGCTGGAAACTGGATCATATAATGTGTTATTACAAGCTGTTAAAATTTGAGACCGAGGAGGGGGAATAGGCTGAAGTGATTCCATGGATTGTTCTGTTCTTTGTGGGAGGCTGTTAAAGTAAAGCAACAGTATAAAAGATGAATTATATACAATTTAATGTAAAGCTGTTGGAAGCCATTAGGATATTTCTTCCTTGATTGTCTAACATTTGTGTACTTCTACAAAGTTTTACATTTTTTTTTGGTTCTTTCGGAACATTATGAAAATTGTACTGAGAGGAGTAAATTCATCTGCATAAAATTGACTGCAAAGAGCAATTAGTCCTTCATTAATATGCAAATTTGGTCCAGTGCAGATTCATCTATATATGAGGCTTAAATATGCAAGTCAGTCTTGCTGTGCGAGAAGCCCAGATGCTTTTATTTACTTTGAAATTGAGGGATTTGGTTAATGATGTTGTTGACAGGAAAACTTGAATAAATTTGATGATCACCATCTTTCATATTAGACGAGGCCCATGGAAAAAAATTACCAAGTAAAATACCAATTTTATTTGGTAATTTCCTATTACCAATCTTGTAAT
This sequence comes from Regulus satrapa, assembly GCA_013396955.1. Taxonomy (NCBI): domain Eukaryota; kingdom Metazoa; phylum Chordata; class Aves; order Passeriformes; family Regulidae; genus Regulus; species Regulus satrapa. The sequence goes on from VWZN01003112.1 coordinate 230,414, forward strand.
AAAATGTAAGATAGAAAGTAATAGAGTTAGATTTCCTAATGTAGTTATCCTGAGACTTAAACTGTTCCCCAAAGATGGAGCCATTTTTCTTAAACTTTGTTTTTCCAGAGGGTAAAGCCATCTCCATAAGCTGTATGAATAACACACTGCCTGGAGATTTAATATTGGAAGGTTGGTTCTGTGACTTCAGTTGGTGGGAGGACATAAACCTGGGAATGGAGAAGCAGGAGCCCTGGAAATGGTTCTTTGTCATCTTCCATGATTTATCTGTGGGGTCTTTTCAAGAATTAGTGTTGGGGCCATTGCCCTGAACCTGTGGAACCACCCTGGAATCTGTCTGAACACACAGCCAATTCTATTTGGACCACCTAAGCTCCTTAATAAGCATTTTCCTAAATATCCTTGAATCTTTACAGCCCTTGCTCATGATTCTTTCTTCCTGCTGGCACCCACCATCGGCTGGCTCAGAGCAGCAGGGTTTTTCCTCACCAATAAATCCGAGCTGTGGTGTGTCTTGCCTCTCTCCTCCTCTTTTCTCTCCACCCAGGATTTCTCCAGCTGGTTTTGCCCAGCATCCATCACTCAGCCAGGAATGGGAACCGCTCCTTGTCGGTCTGGATTCACCTGCAAGATCCCACAAGTTGTTCCTCCTCGTGTTTCTCCCTTTTTCTTTCTCTGCAGTTCCCTCAGACCTGAATTTAGCTTTGCCTTAAGCAAAACTGGTCTTTGACTTCAATAGTTTTTTTTCCTGGACCAAACCTGGACTTCTGTCTTGCCTGAGTGAGGCACTGGTGCTTCCAAAACAACAGAGAAATGTGGTTTCAATGTTCACACTGAACAGTGTGGTCATTTATAAAGCTCTAGTTGTAACTACCTGAGGACAAGTTAATAGATGAGACCATTTGATTCCTCTGACTTCCTGGCACAGCTGTTTGGGATATAAATCCTCACAACAAACCCTTAATGTGCTGTACTAGGCAAAAAGTTTCTACAACCGTGTTCAGGAGAGAAAAAAGAATTCAAGGAGACACCAAAATTGTTCATGCAGGTCTTGTAGGTGAATCCAAAAGCAGGAAAATAAAGATGGAATTTGGGGGGTTTAAAGATGGAATGTTTGGGGGAACAGATGAGAGATCTGATAGTCTTGTCAAGGCTTTCATTTTCCTACAAGAGAATCTGGTTTTTTGAGGCACTGACAGTGTCAGAAGGGAGTTTATTTGCAGTACTTAATCGTTTAGGAGGTGATAAATTGATTAAAAGGTGAAACCTTAAAACCACACCATCTGCTGAGACTTAAATAGCCTTTGCTTTTGAGAACACAGAATAGTTGGGCAGTTTCTAGGAGTTTTCAGCACCATCCACAGCAATCTTGGCTTTCTGACCCAGCTCCCGAAAGAAGGAAAATATTAATTTTGAAATGTACAAACAACAGGCATCTCAGCACAACCTGAGGTTGTCTCCTATCAACTATGCAATCTTTATATTCTAGATTAATAAACACTTCAGTCTCAGAGTTTATTAGTCCAAAATATATTTATTACCTCATAAATTCCAACCCCCTCCAGTTACCATCTAATTAAACTGCAGAGCTGTGCATGCTATCTTTGGGGATGTATTAATAATGGAATTATCTTGTGAAACAGTAATTACATACTTTGTGCATTCTTTGCCACACTCTTTCTTCAGTGTCTGTGTGATGAGTGGGGCACACAGTGCTCCATTGTTTGGAGCTCCTCCAAACTCTCTGTGTATCCAAAGATAAGCAGATTTTTTTTTTCCCTTCTTAGTAGAAGAGGGAGAAAAGTTTTTGCATTTTTTTTGTACTCAGGAAGGACCAATACCACCAGACTCGGAACAGTTATGAAACATGATTGTGCAAGTGATTTTAGCTCATGCTTTCTCCTCACTCTTCGAGGAGATTACTCTCAAGAGTAAAACCTCCTTGCAGGATATGTTTTGTTCTTACTGCAGCTGCCAAAAGGTGAAGACAACCACTTTATCTGCAAGAGAATATTCATTTATGGGACTTCACCGGTGACATAGGTTTGAAAAAAGGAAAATAGACTTAAAGCCTTCCTCAGGAGAGAGATTTACTCCCAGTTTTCTCCGATGGTAAGTGTGCTTTCTGTATTCTAATTTATAAGTGTATTGACTCCATCTGTGCTTTTGCTGTATAAGGTTGTCTCCCATCTTCTACTCTGGATAATTTGCATCGACAAGAATCCTTTTGCTCATTTTTCCTCACCTACTACAGAATTCAGTATCTGAATCCTCCTGGTGTTCCCTTCCCTGCACGGAAAGAGGCACAGGAGACAACACCTTTTGCACATAACTTCCCTGGAGTTTTGAAGTGCCTTATCTCTAGTTCAAGTACATCTGTTGAGCAACAGTGGGAGCGTGTGATTCTTGTTGACACAGGCTCTGCTCTACCTGACAGGAGGGGGGTTTATTCTCTCTTGTACTTCCAGCACTTTGTGGGTTTGGGATCTGTATGTTGTGTTTTCCTTGCTTTTTCTTTATTCACTGCAATTGCTGGGGCTGTGCAGTGCAAGGGCACTTCCCACCACCGGTTTCCTCCCGGAATCTTTCCGATCTTTCCAGCATGAGTTTTGCCTTCTCCCTGCTTTTCTGCTCCACAAATTCTGAAGTCTGATGCCAAATACCAAATCGAGTACAAAAGTGATTGGATTGAACTTCCAGCTGGAACTCCATCTCCATCCTGGGACTGCAGCTCAGTGTTTCACTTGCATTTTGCTCATTCTGGGGCCGAGTTTTCAAGTCTTCCAGACCTGGACTTGTTTTGATTTCAATGCAAAATCCTGCAAGAATTCTGCCAACAGCAAGGCCAATGTGTTTGAAAGCAGATGGCATTTCCAGTACCCAAATCCTGGTCAGGTGTGAGTGGCTCAGTAGTAAGAGTGACTCAAACTTGTAGCTTTGATTTCCAATAAGACACTATTTACCTTATCCAGTAATTGTCATCTGCCAGCACTCACAGTGATTTAAATCAGACTGTTTTCATGGGTGAGTCTCATTCTTTGGGAATAAAGAATGCCTGACAAGCTTCTGTAGTTTCATTAATAGAATCTCGTAAACCACAAAATTAATATAATTATTGCATGATATGTATTTTACAGAATCTCAAATGGCTTTATAAGCCCAATGTGTAGGAATTCACCTTCTGAGGTTGAACATCTCGTGCTTGGTGTCTTAATACAAATGGTGTTTGATACCACTTGGCCAGAGTGTGGAATGGAGCAGTTTCCATTGCAATGAATAGCAAACTTCTGCAATGAATGATTATATTTATGACATATTGCTCAAACACACATTATTATTATTATTACAGCTCAGAATTAATTACTGGTTTGTCAAAACCTGCTGATCTCAAAACTTTTGGTTGTCTAATATTTCTTGTGGTTGTTGATGAAAATATTGTCTGTGTGTCCCCAGAATGGTTCCAGGTTGTGTCTTGTCTGTTCTGTCACTCTGGTTTTTTGTCCCTGGTGTCTGATTTGGAAACTTTCAAACTAGACACCTTTCTGATGCCTTTTTCCTGATGTGAATAAATTCACTGCAGAATTTATTCTGCAGAGCAAGAGATGTTTGTTACCAAGCAATTATATCACATGCAATGTACAGAAGGGTAAAATTTTAGTCTGGTAGGGGTGGGGTTTTGTGTTGATTTTTTGGGTTTCTTTGTTTTTGTTTTGTTTTGTTTTGTTTCCCCACAGGCATGAATCTGAAGTCGAATTCTGGGAATTTAGGGAAGGAAAAGGACAGGGCTTTTATTTCTTACATTTTTTTCCTTGTCTTCTGTATTTTGCAGTGATTGCTTTCAGTCTGTAAGGTCATCATGGTTGAAGGCATGAAGATGAGGACATCAAAGCCTTTGCCCACTTATGACAATTACTCTGGAGACAAACACAGCTCAGAAGACAAATGTTATGAGCTACCTGTAAGTTCTGGTTCACAAAACAGATGAGAATCCAGAGATACTTCTGAACTTGGAAATGAAATTTATTCTCAAGGTAATGGTTGAGCTCATTATCTGCTGCTCTTTCTAAATGTAAAGTAAGGAGTGCAATGCCCACATATTCTATCTATAACAGCTGACATGTTTTCTGCATTCCTGTGTTTGCCTAAGAAGTCATGGATAATCAATTTGATGTGCAAAATATCCTGCATGGATGAATTCTGATACATATCACTTGCCATGGCTGGGCTGTTATGAGAGGCAAAAACTTCCAGGAAGGAAAGAGCAAGGAAAATCTGCCTGATAATTTTCTCATCAGTTTTTCTCCAAGGACATATCTGTAGGTGGATTCTATAGACAGTGTTTGGGTTTTTTCCCCCCCTTGAGTGGCTGGTTCTGTGTGTCAGTTATTTTTTCTTGCTGTATTACAAGTCAAAGCTGCCTTATCACTTCAGGATAAACATATCTAAATTTATATCTCTGTATCTATCTCCTGTAATCTTAACTAGGAAAAACTAACCTGAAACATTTCATTTTCAGCCTTTTATATTATTTAAATATATATTTAAAATTATTTTTTAAAATCCCCTACATATATTATGAATAACTTCCCATCTGATTGGGAAGCAGAATAGGCAGGAGCCAGCAGCAGAGAGATGTGATTATAAAAGATGTTCTGTTTGTTGTAATGAGACTTACGGTCTTAATAAATTCTTAAAAATGTTTTTAACACAACCAAATGAAGTAAGTTCAAAATCTGATTATCTGGCTCTAACCCTATAAGATCATTTTTTGCCTTATCTTTGAGGATACCCCCCCACTCCCCAATTTTTTCTTAGTTTAAGAGAAATTCTCACAAAATAGACTATCTCTGGTTCCAGCAAAGAAAAAAGGGAAATTTGTACGGATAAAAAGCATGAATGACAATCCTGATCATGTGGAAAAAATCAATCTGTGAGCTTAGACATAGTTTCACATCAGTCCCCTCCTTTCTTGGAAATCCAGATATTCACCAGAATTTCAGCAGCATTACGTGGCCTGTCAAAATTTGCTCATAATATTTCACATCCTTCTGCTGGAAAGAAACAGCTGGATATTTTGTGTCATGATGTGACCAATCCACCTCTGTTGTTGTCATTTTAATTGCTGGGGCTGTATTTTTAAGTCCTCCACAGAAGGTCTTTGTAGTGACAAGTGAACGGTTCACGCTTGGTAAGCAAACATAAAGAATGCTGCTGCTAATTGGAGAGGGAGTAATGCAGTTATGATTCCATCAACATTTAAGTTACATTGGGAAAGGACATGGGTTTTGTTGGGGTTGTGTTGCCACATGGAATTTTACTTGGGGTGGATTTGGTGGGGAAAGGTTTTAGAACAGAACGGATTAATCCTGGAATTACAGGGATGGGTGAGACGGGAGTGAAATTGTTCCAAGCTTTATCTACAGTATAGAAATCAGCATCTTATTGCTCTGTCTTGGAAATTGTAGCTCTTGATTGCTGGCTTGGGAAGTGGCTTGTCTGTGAAAGTGGAAGGAATGGACAGCCTCAAAAAACTCCCTTTCCCCTGCCCTGAAGAACTGCAGCCACCGTGCTTCACGTGGAGGAGGACTCCTCAACAGCCAGCAGTTTCCCAAAGGAAGGAGCTTCTTATTCACTAATTTAGGTATTTTCTGTGTTTTCCCCGTGATATTCTGCCTGTTTTACCTATGGACCTCCCAGTTTCTAAAAGTCTTCTGGACCTTGTGGTAAACCTTGGCTCTTTCCCTGAATTATACTTCCATGGAATAGTTGCCTGTGGATGAACAGTTTTACAGTTATGTACCCAAAGTTCTTTCCCCTTCGTGCTGATTTGTTTTTTTTCCTACTCACATCTCTTATCTCAGGTGGAGTCTCATGTTGAGTAGCCTTGGGAGGGCCAAAGGTGCTTCCTTTTGCACTTCACTGCCTGGATTTTAGAAGGTATAATTTTTTTTTTTAAATCTGAACAAGGAAATCACAGCTATTTCCACGGGAAGAATCACAGAGATGACAGGGCTTCCCCCCAAAACACTGCCTGTGTAATTGCTGAAGACATTCCAAGCCACTCTAACGAAGTGCTGTCTGCCAGTCATTATGTTCTCCTTGGAGGACCATCTGTTGCACTTCAAATATGTAAAGGTCTCCATCATTTATTGCTCCAAACAAATCCAGGCCTTTGTCTGACGTGCTGGAGCTCCTGAATACATTCTAAAGGTGGTTTCACTCACAAAGGGCAGGGTATTCCCTTTGGTTGCACTCCTTCAGCTCCAATTGCAGAGCACAAATATACTGATTCAACCAATATCTGAATATTTTCCATTTATTTAGAAATGAATTGTGAACAACAGCAACTAAAAATATCTGAAATATGTTTTCTTTTCATTCAGCCAGGAGGATGTTGGAAGATTTTTGCTTCTGGTGAACAAATTTTTCCACTGCAGTGGCATCCGGATTTGATGTAGGCTGAGATTGAAATGAAAATTACCTTATTTTAACTAAATTCTTTAATTAGCTTTTTTGTATCTGAAACTAGTGAATCAAAAGAATAGTAAAAAATGGAGTCAGCAGCTCGACATGCTCAAACCTTCCTTAGCACATGGCCTTTATAAGGATGGAATACTTGGTAGTACAGTCATTATTTATAAATTAATTAGGATCCTTTCCATGAGTAAAATGAGCAAGATCAGGGATTAAAATATGCTGGGTTTTGTTTTTCCTGCTGCCGATTTTAAAGAGCTGCACGATCAGGTTGGGGAACACGAGCACTGTATTTTCACAGCGGAAAAGTTCTGTTCAGAGATTTCCAGCCAGAGAAATCCTTAACAATTTCTGTCTGATTAGGGAGTGGTCCTGTCTTTTTCTCTTTCTCCTCTTTCCCTTCTCCTTCCTGCACAGCAGCTAATGTTCTGGTCAGAAGTAATAATATGTTAGATCTTGAATGTCAGTAGCCCCAGAGATTCTGACAAGACTATTCATGTGCATTCATACGTCTTAACCAAAGCTGACACTAAAGAGAGCAAGAATTCTCATATTCCTCTTTTTATTGCTGTGCATTAAACTCAAATCTTCTCTTGGAGACCTCTGCTAGAAATGACAAATTCACCATTTGAAAAAGGCATTTTAGCAAGGTCTAAACAAAGCAGCTGGACATCAATCTGGCACAGGGCAGAGGCTCCTGTGAGAGCTCGCAGTGCAGAGCTGAACTCTGGTTTACACCTCACAAATGTTGTGGGATAAATGCTAATGGGAAATAGCCTTTCCTCTTAGTCTTCCTACATTTCAATTGAAAATTAAGTGGGGTTTTTTGTTTGTTTGTTTGTTTTTAAACTATAGGACAGGTCCTTATAAGGATATTTGGATTCTGGTAACTCAAGGGGTTTTTTTTTCTGAGAAACACACGCTGAGTAAATATTCTGCTCTGCTTTTTACTCTGGACATACTTTACACACACTTGTAGGATGGTGTGTAGCACATGTCTGGGTAATTTTGCAGGGATCTGATTAAGTTGTTAAAACCAGGTAGGCAATTTTGCCAGCAACGATATTTTTAATCTTCTTTTTTAAAATGGTTTGGTAGTAGTGACTAAGGCAAACTAGGTGGCTCTGGGCAGCTTGCCATTTTTAGGTAGTTTAATTTGTTAAAAATTATCTTTCTTCCCACCCAAATCCCCTTGAAACCATTTGGAGAGGAGAACTGTTGAACAGTTGCCAGTAATAAGTCCTGCTGAGACCTCTGTATCCTCCTGACAGAAATGTTGGTGCCAACTGGAGACTGACTGGCACGAGTTTGAACTCTACACTACTTGATATATTTACTTCACATGCACCAATTACATTAATTACCACCTCTGTAGCTGAAGTCGAAGCACTCCATACCTCAGGTTGTTGGCAGTTTGTTCAATCCTAGAATCTCAATTTTCTTGGAATAATTAAGTAGAAAATAAATACTTCAAAAAATGAGGAGAGAGTCTGAAAGGAAATCAGAAGCTGAATAACAGAGTTGTTTGTCATGTTGCTATTGTTATGGTGCATTTATTTCTATTTAATCTTTATTTCTAAAAGGCAGCATCTTCTTTTGCCTGCAGAGATTCACCAGGAGATGCTGTAATCCACTGACTTTTATATTCAGCAGTGGAGTATCTCTTGATGTGAATGAAAAAGCAACACGAACTCCTGCTTTGTTTGAATGTTTTAAAAATATAAATATTCCTTTCAAAAGAAATGCTTTTGACAAAAAGGGGAATCACCCATCCCTTACTTGTTTTGGCTGGATGATGTTTCCATGTGAGATTGTAGGGATTTAACACCAGGACTGGCTTTAACTGCCCAGTTCCTGACAGTTCCACTGGTTTAAATCTGATGCAATGGGGACCATCTCTCCCTCCCATCCCTGCTGTCTTTCCAAGAGACTGGTTAATTTTTAAATTGGACTGGCAACATTAAAAAAAAAAAGAAAAAAAAAAAGAAAAAAGAACTGGTGAAGTTTCTATTACACAAAGATAAACTTTAGGCTGAGCACATACTCACTTGCCTGTAGCTTTCCTAATATGATTGCACTGCACAGAGTAGATACTAAAATTTATATTTAAATTTCTTTATGCAGGTTGCCTCTAGGGATAGGAAGAGGGAAGGAAAAAGCTTCATGTGACAGATGCTAATTATGCAGCTTAATGCACTTCTGGAAGTTGCAGAGATGGGAACTCTGTAAGAACCTATCTACAAAACAAAGCACATTTTCAACAGCTTTTTTTTTTTTTTTACTTTAATTTTTAAATCTGCCTCCTCTCTGTTTTCCTGTAAGCTTTATTTCCACAGAGTGCAAAGGGCAGAGTCTCAGGTGCAGAATTTGCCAGACATGGATGTGACTGCTCTCCGTTGTGTCTCACTGTTCTGAGGTGCTGTACATGGAATTGGGAACTCAAGGTTCTCAGTCAGGACCAGTTTGAGTTCCAAATTCCCCAGTTGGTGTGTTAGATTGCTTTCCTCTTCTGTGGCTATTTTATCAGTTCCTTAGCCCTGTGTGTGTAGATTTGCTGGACAAATGACGTTCTGCACTTGTGCTGGGATCCTGTGGAAGGATTTATTGTGGTGAATGAGTCAGGGCTGATGAACTGGATCCCCAAATGTGTTATATAGAGAAGTGGGCTGGGACACGTGAGCTGAATTGCTCAAAACCAGGAGGTGCATCCACACCAAGCCCAGCGTTAGACACTAATCCTCTCTTCCAGACACTGAGCTGTTTGAGGCAAAAGAAATGCAAAAATTTGGTGTTATCCTGAATTCAATTCAGACTTGCACAACCATCATCCTGGATATCCAAATCTACCAAATCCCTTTCACCAAACGATTCTTGTTCCTCTTAATGCTGAGTGCTCTGCTGTGCTTAATGCTGTGCTTAATATTCTCCCCGATCCCCTTCACACCCTTGGATTTCTCCGTGGGGAGGAGTGACTTGAGAACCTCTCCCGGTGGAGATGGGGCTTCCCAGGGGCTGGGGCTGGCCCTGGGCGCCCAGGAATGCTCCTCGCAGCCCTGGCTGCAGGGAAAACCATCTGTTCCCCTTGGAGAGGGGTTTGCCTCCCCCCGCATCCCGGCTCCGGCCCCAGCTGCCGTGCTTCGATGAGCACCGAGGGAATGAATCTCCTGCGTTTAAAAATACTCTGCTGCTATTTAGATGAAAAGAAGAATCTTGCTTGCCTACACTGGCTTACAAAAATAGGTTCAGTGTGAGTAAATCTTCAAAGTTTTTCTTGGTGAATATATCTAGCTTCACTTCTTTTTTTTCTTTTCTTTCTTTTTTTTAAACTTATATGATAAGTTTATTTATAGAGTGTCCTTCTTTCCTCCTACTCTATCAAGACATTTGCAGAAGGTTGTCGCTCGTCTTGTTCAGGAGTCCTGAAATAATTTGCAGGGCCTTTGAAACATCATCGTGTTGCATAGCTGTGATCAACGTGCTGCTGTTGCATGAACATATCATATTTTAATGTGAATGTCAGGTTAGCTGAGACATTCGGGGCTTTCTTTTACACTCGTTTGTGTTTTCATTTGAACGCTGCAGTAAAAAAATCTGCATATAGTAACTTCAAAATTTTCTATTCGACATGCGAGGCATTGCCTAGAAAATTAATGTGTAATATGAGAGGATTAGTAAGATGCATACACTTTCCAAACATCTCTTAAAAATAGCTTTCACTGTCAATGTAGCATCTTAATTCTGAATAATCTCACAGTCCCTCTGCAAATCTGTGCATATAGTAACAGAGAAGCCACCTACTTCATCCTCTTGAACTGCACAATATGGATCTGGGCACGGAAGAAACTGGGTTTGGAGTAGGGCTGTGCTTTGGCTGTCTGTGGGACTAGCGAGAGCATTAACGCTCGCATTAAATATTAAAGTCAGCTTTCACAATCCTTGCCTATCTTTTCCAAAAGGCTCCGAGATCCTCAGTTTGGAATTTGCTCCGTGCTGCGAAGCGCCGGCGCAGATCTCGGGAATCCTCTGCCAAGAGGTGGAAGCTGTGGCAGGGGAGCCAAGGCGAGTGTTCCCTGTGCTGGGGGACACTCTGTGCCTGCCCTTTGGCCCCGGGCTGGCCGCAGGTGCCCTGGGGTGGGCACAGAACCCCAGGATGTGCCCAGGTCCAGCCCTCACGGGCCACACCGGGATCAGCCCCGGGAATGGCCGGGAGCCCCAGCAGGGATACGGGCAGGGTGAGCCCCTGTGTAAATACTAAATTATAGTATACTAAATTATATTTATACTAAATTGGGGATGCCAAAAGACGCGCCAGGCTCTGCCCCTGCTGCCAACCACCAGGACACGGCACGACGGGCAGGAACCGATGCCCGGGCAATTCCACCTGAACGGGAGGAAGAAGTTGCCCGAGGCGCCCCGGAGCAGCTTACCCGGAGAGCTTGCAGAGCCTCCCTCTTTCCAATATCCCAAACACGCCGCCGTGCTCCGGCGCGACCCTGCCCGGCCGCGATCCTTCCACGCCGACCCAGCCGGGAGCCCCCGGGCGGGACTCGAACCCGCGGCCCCGCAGGCGGCGGC
>VWZN01003112.1:250512-264596 GCA_013396955.1 Regulus satrapa
AAAAAAAAAAAAAAAAAGGATGTTTTTAAAATCCTTTTGCACCTGATGTGAGCACGGTGAGCTGCAGCCCCTGTCTGGGAAGGATCTGTGTGTTCTGTGTCAGGCAGGAGAGGCATTCCAAGTGTTCTTGCTGCATTGATGCTTCAGCATTTCTTCAGTCCTCCATGTTAGAGATGTAGCCACTTAAGCAAAACTGCTGATAAGCATTATGCAAAAATTACTGAAGCACTTTTATCAAACTTCTGTGACTTGCTGTGAGCTCAAAGGTGACAAGGATTTAACTTTTGCCCCCCCCCCCTTTTTTTTTTTTTTTTTTTTTTTTCTCAACCTCAACCGAGAAAATTTTNNTTTAAGTTGACCAACATGCACGTGAAATATCTGTGGGGTCAGGTGAAAAATGCTTTGTCACAGGCAGTGAGGTTTTGTGTCACGTCGGTTGTGTGTACAATGTCACACACATCACGGCCCAGATAAATCCCAGCAGTGAAATATTCTCCTCACACCATCACATCTACCTGCACGTGGAATTACTTGGTGTGGAGGAGGATGTTGGATCTTTTAGCTGAGGAGTTTTTCAGCTTTTCTGGTGGCTTTGTAAGCCAAACTTACACCCAAGGAATGAAGGAGAGCAGTTATCTTTTATATCATTATAAACTGCCCGTGGCTACACTCTTACAGGAAGGTTCTACTTTTAAATGGTCAGGATTTAGAAAAAATTCTGCTTGAGTTGAGAGCATAAAACCTCTGTGTGTGACCGTGGTAAAGGCCAAGCAGCACAAACACGAACGTGGAACGGTGCTGGATGTTTTCACTGGGGCTTTTGGGACAGTTTGGTATCCAGAGCCTGGGGTTCTGTTCAGTGAGTACAGGTAACAGATCCCGTGCTGGGATTCTTAGGTTGATATTTTAAAATTGTATTGTTTTCCTTTTTTCCTGCAAAATCTCCCTTGTTTCACAAGGGATGCAGGCCCTCAAAACAGAATTTCAGTGGCTTTGCTGGGTAATTCTCACTTTGAGAGTTGAAATTATTTTAGTGTAAAAACCTGAGGTTTTAAATAGAAAACTTCTGCTCAGTGTCATATCATGACAATATTGTGTACAGCAGCAATTTCACATCACTTTGCTCATTTACTTCCCTTGGAATCTGAGGTTTATATGGAAGTTTAATTGTATAAATCAGGTTTGAGTCAGTGTTTTTATAACTGGCACAGTCATATAATGGCAAAAAGGAAGCCTGTGAGGTAGGAAATGCTCCCAAAAGATAATTCTCAATCCTGATAGGAAAGAATGGGTTTTTTCTTGGGGGAATTGTAGTCCAAAGTGGAGGCTTTGTGTCTTTGCATAGTTGATTTTAGAGGTTCATTGAGCCTTAGGAAGATATTTTTAATGGTGTGGTAAACACTCATTATGCAGGAGCTGGTGTCCTGTGTGTTAAAGGAAAGAGGGAAATCCGGGTTCTTAGGTCTTGTTAAAAATGACATTTTCAAGCCTGTGTATTTTAGCAGTGTAGATTTGTCTATACATATATATTACTTCTTAGAAATCCCTGATTAATCAGTTTGGCTAAAGGTCTGTGAATCACAATAGGCTTAAAAAAACCTGATATTAATTAAATAATAAGGTTTAAAAATACAACTTTTTCAGAATTCACTAAAAACTGCAAGAGTTTTATATCCTGAGGGTGCTTTAAACTTTTTCTTTGCTTCTCCAAGAGCACCCCACAGACAGAAGGCCATAATCAAGTAAAAGTAAAATTTTTACTTTTAAAAGTAAAAATGAACTTTATTGGTTCAGGTGAACTGTAGGAAGAATGGAGAGCAGAACATAAATGTTCTGAAGAGAAGTGGGCTCCGATAAAATTGGTAATATTGAGAAGGTGCTCAATGAAAAAGCTCATTTATGCGTTGTATGCAAATTGCTTTTTCCTGGTCATTGTTCCTATGAGTTCTTCATTTCCTGATAATTTTCATGTGAGGAAAACTCTGTCTAAAATGTGATGTAAAAAGAGAGGGAGCAGTGGGACATGGGTATAAATTGTTTAATGGGTTGACATAAAAATAAGTGTGCTGGGGAAGAGTTGAGTGCTTTGGACAGCTGAGAGAACTCATCAAAAATAAAGTACTTGTAAAGCTTCAGGTTGGCAGAGCACTTTTGTGGATAACACTTGTCCAAAGTGAAATTGTGGCTTAGCACCTTTTGAAAATGAGTCAGCAACTTCTTTTGGTTTGTTAGCGTTATCAGAGCGAACATTTGAATTTATTGTTGAAGAAAGATTAGAGGACAAAAGTTCCTCTTCCTCTCCCCCTCTTTTAATGAATGGTTTGCCGTGTACAATTTTCTATTAAGTGGGAGGGGTTTTCTCATGTCGAGAAACAACAATTTGAATTAAGAAGAAAAATAGTTGGCAGATGTGAGCAGATGTCATGTTTGCTTCTCTCCACCACTACAAACGGGGGGAGGGGAGTGACTAAACAGACTTCAGAAAGTCAGAGAACACTTACTGCCTGGGTTTTTTGCATGTGTTTGAATAATGTTGTGAAATGAGGGTTTCTTGAACTGACAGGTTCTTTTACCTTCCCTTTCTGTGGCGAGGTGCACTCCACTCAGAGCAGGTGCTCTGGTGAGCAAAAATTGGAGTTTTCATCGCGATCTCCATCTCAAACCTTCCGCTTTCTCCTCGTAGCACACCCAGCTAAGAGCCCTCTGGCTCTGCAATAATCTGAGGGAGGAGAGCTTCCAAGAATCACATCTTGGGGCAAGCTCTTGCTCATAACTCGGTGGTCAGCAGGGCTGATGCCGAACGAAGCTTCGTCCCTCCTAAACCCGACTACAGAGGAGGAAAACTCCTCCTTTGTGTCCGCAGTGTGACCCTCAAAACACGAGGTTGGTGTTACTTCAGCACCCCTGCAATTTCAGCATCGCTACACCAATCGCACCAAAACAAAATCAGGCATCAAAACCGGAATCAACTCCGTAAAAACTGGAATGGGCTCCTTCCATTCCATCTTCTCGGCGGTCCTGGACGCAGGGGATGTGCTCGCAGCGATTCCTTGGGCGAGTGCGTAACCTTTGAAATGGCGAGGAGTTTATTGTGCAGCTAAAGTCCAACGTGCCCGAGCTCTGGGGTTAATGTTTGCTCTGCTGAGCTGCTTTTTGGTCCTGCTCTGGAGCAGAGCTGCTGCCCGTGTGGCACAGGGCTGTGCCTGGGCATCCACCGGAGCAACCCCTGGGCTTGGCGCCGCCGCTTTACACCCTTTGACTTTGGACTTGTGTTGCTTTTTTGTTGCCAGAGCGGTATACCATGTTTCTTTAGAGAGTTACTGTGTTATCTTGTAGCTTTCCAGTTTTTAAAAACGAGGTTTTTTTTATTTTCTGCTCCGCTCCTCGGCTGGAGTGGGGTGGTGGGGTGGGAAACTCTTGGCGAGGTCTCTGCTGTGGGAAATGCTGCTCCTTGTTTTGCCTTGTCTTTCCCAGAAAGCTATTTCATGGAATGATTCACCCGTAATGATGCACACCTCCTCTTTTCTAAATGATGGGGCAGGTCTGTTTACTCTTATTCTGTCCCTCAGTTACTGGGAGTAACCTTCTTTTACTCACAGTACTGACCTTGTGTGGAAATGTACTTTTTAAAAAAAATTTATTCTGCGTGGAATATAGCAAAATGTTTTGTCACCGTGTTCTGGTTCCAACAGTATTTACATTCCCTTCTCTGTCATCTGTCCTAAATATTGTTTATTGTAATGATCTGTAAGGGTATTTTTTTTTTCCTAACTAAAACTCTTAGGTGTCTGGTTTTCTAGATGCTCTCTAATTTAAGATATCAAGACTTTAGTTAATAATATTGCAACCTTTTAAGCTTGTAATTGGCTTCCAGAGGAAGGTGAAGGGGCTTATTTCCAAGGGGGATTTAAAATGCAAGGACTTGGCTGTGCTGCTGAGGTTTCCTGCCCGTGGAGCGGAGCAGTGGAACCGAAATGCTCTGTGAGGGAGAGGGAGCAGGCAGGGCTCAGTGCCACCCGTGGTGCTGAGGCAGGGCTGGGCTCCATCCCCACTCCCTGGAGATGTGCAGGGACAGTGGATGTGACAGATGAGCACTCTGTTCTCACCTGTGGGCTCTGCGAGGAGCAGCGGCCTCCACAGGTCCCCTCAGACCAAAATCATTCCATGGTTACGCAGAGACTGGAGTAAAAATGTGTCTCCTTATCTGTGTCAGACAAGCTCCTCATCTCTGCTGCTACCTGGAGTATAAAAGCCTTTGAAGAGTAACTCTGCTAGGTTAGTCCAAGGAGACCAAGGGCAGATCCTTAGAGTTAGATGTAGACCCCAAAACACGAGGAATTCCAGCCATAAAGGTAAGATTTGACTGACAGGGATTTAAGGACAATATCTCAGTTATATTCTCCTCCTTATTCGTGTTGCTGGGGATGAGTGATATCAGATATATCCTGGGGGACACCCAAGGGCCTTTCAGATGTTCCTTGTCTTACCTGGGTAGGGGAGTTGTAGTGCCAGTGCAGCTCTTTGGACAGGTACTTGTGCTTTGGGGGCCTCTAGACCCTGCTCAAGCTGAGCAGGAGCCAGAGTGGTGGAAGAAGTCGCAGATTCTTGTCATAAATCTCACTTTTCCATTTGGCAAGTCAAGAACTTGGCTTGTGCAAGTTGGATTCCATGCCTGTGTTTGATTTTGTGGGGCACAGAAGATGTTTGACTTCAGAATCCCATCGGTAGGAACTGGGCATTGTCTTGCTGATTTTTCTCTTCTGTGTGTATATCAGAAAGCAGGGCTAGGCTGCTTAAATGTCTTCATTTTTAATGTGGAATTAAAAAGAAAATAATGTCAGTTTTGAGTCTTCTGGGGAGAATCAGTTTGTCCCTACCAATACCGTGAACCTGAGCATTTTTCATCATGTCTAGCAAATTGTTATCATTGAGGGCCAGTTGATTGCTGACTTTTGATCCTGGCTCTTTTCAGTCAATGCTGCTCAAAGACACCAGGATATATGAAAAGTCTGGCTGTGGTAAATTTATTTTTAAGCTTGGTTGTCACCTAGCTCTGCAGGGTGAGCAATCCAGACTCCCCAAAACCCGAGCCACCTCAGACAGATCACACAGGGCTCTTGCAGGCTGGAATACCTCAAGTGCCGCTGCCACTCGTTTCCTTTTGTGTACAAATAAGTGTTGAATCTTCTCTCCTTGTGGGGGACGAGACCTTTTTATAGCTGCTCACTTTTAGCAGCTCTGTCATAAAATAAGTAGAGTTATCTGAACACTGCAGGCTGGTTTTGGTTGCGTGTTACGCTGTGAATATCTCCTAAAAGCTCGTGGGAGAGGAAAGGCCATTGTGCTATGTCTGAAGCAACAGGGTAGAATCCCAAGCTGATTTCTGTTCCCCCTGTGCCTTGCAGAAGAGGAAGATGGGGTTTGGGAGAACGGGCTGTCCTACGAGTGCCGCACTCTGCTGTTCAAAGCTGTTCACAACCTGCTGGAGAGGTGTCTGATGAACAGGAACTTCGTGCGCATCGGCAAATGGTTCGTGAAGCCCTACGAGAAGGATGAGAAACCCATCAACAAAAGGTAGGAGGCTTTGGTTCGCTCCACTGAGCAAGCTGGAGGGTTTATTCTTTGTGCTAGAAGAAAGGTTTAATTAAGAGGCTCCTGTGTATGATTTATTCCGGAGCCCGGGTCTCTGTTCTTTCTTGTTTTGCTGTTTGTTTGGAGTTCTTCAAAACTTTGTTATGATGAAAGGAAGCAATGCTAAATGTGGCAAACAATCTCTTCTGTGCTGGTACCCATGTCCAGACCACGGATAAGGGGTGTTGGGAAAGCAGGTAGAGTCTTCCAGAAAGGAAGAAAAAGATCCCTGAATGAGGAGAACACCTGCCCTGGACCTGCAGGTGACTGACAGGAGCTAATTCTGCTAACACCAAGAAAAACTCACCACAAAGAGCTCCTTGCAGGTCCCACCTGAGCTTTGGATAGATTGCATCCCACGGGAGATGCTGAGGGTTTGGAATGTCAGCTCCTGGTCGGGAGAAGGATGGTGTCTGGGAATGCTGGTGTTAAAAGGATCCATGTGGCCTCCATGCTGGGGGGAGGAGGGCGAGGAGAGAATTTTTGATCTAAATTGGAAGGACTTCTTCTCATGGTTCTAACGTGGTTTGACACGGTCTATGTTGCCTAGCAATAAATAATGAAATGAATAAAAACTAGGTTAGCTGGAACAAGTTTAATCGCTGTTCCCAAATCAGCTTTTAAAATCCAAAGTAATTTAAAGCTTAGATGATGGGATTTTTTTGTGTGGCTTTTTTGTGTGTGTTGTGTGTGTCTATGTATGTGTTAAATCTTGCATGCAGGAAATTTTGAGATCAGTGGCTTTGCTTTTTGGGTGTGGAGTTGGCCATTGTTGGCATCTTCTGCAACAAATTTCAACTTGAAAGAAATTTAGAAGCTGTTTTGGAGCAAAAGAAGCAGAAGCACATGTTTGTGTGTGTTTCTATTAGTAGTTGTGAACTGCTGCTTCTAATTTATGTATAAACTTGTCCTTTAGTTCCAGGCATTTCTTTCTCCACCCTGGTCAGGGCAAATGTTTCCTCTCTGGGGTGTCCCTGTCCATCCATTTTTTTCTGCTATAAATCAGGAGTAAAGAGTTCACTTTTAACTCTTTTGGCCAGTATCATGTTGGCACATTCTGGGCTTTCCTCCTTTGAGGAACTGGTTGACCAAATTGCCATTTTAAACTAGCATTAGTTATGTCCTGGATTCTCTTGGAGTAATTCTATAAAGCTCTCTAGAGCAGCTGGAAAAGCTGATGAAAGCTTTTAAAAGAAAATAGCAGTGTTTGTTTAATTTGGAGGCTCTGATTCCTTTTTGAAGGAGGTCAGAATGTCAGCATGCTTGATGAAAATAACTGGAGGAATTGTGTGCTTAGTCACACAATTTCATCATATGTAGCCCAGAACTACTGGAAAAAAATATGTAAAAAGCTTTGACAGATCTGTGTAAGATATTTTATTGTTGAGAAATTGCAGTATTTCCTACCAGATAGCTCAATGCCATGTGATGCTCTGAGCACTGGCTTTTGTGGGATGAAGTGAGGGGAATGGTGAACAGATGTGTGTTCTCGTGGCAATATTTGGCTCATCCCTCCTAGGAATATCTGGAATTGGGATAATCTCTTCTCTCAGCAAAGTTGGGCTCTTCAGAGGGGTCAGTTCAGGCTTGTGGGAGAACACCAAACGCTGCCACGGGTGCTTGGTGTGGCCATGGGTGCCACCTCTGTAGCTCCAAAGCCTGGAGCACTCTCGTAGTAAATGGAACATTTCTCTCGTGGCAGAAGTTAAAGGGACTTGCAGCCAGCCTGGAAAAAGCTCTGAATGTTGCACCTGGGGTGCTGATACGTTTCCTACCAGACAGCTGCTCTGAAACTAACAGGAACTAAACCTTAAGACAACTTCTGCGTATTTTTCATTCCTTAGGATCCATTTAACCAGCCTGACCTATACAAAGTTTATAATTTTTTTGTAGATGTGGCTGATAGAATTAAAAACCAAACTAAGCCCCTCTTGTGCTTGTGAGTATTGCTGCACAGACCTTAAGAATCAATTTTGAAGCTGTGTTTTTGTCCCTCATCCCATATTACTCTGCTGTCCTTGGGACTGTTCTTTGCATTAAGGTTCAGAAGCCCTGGGAAGGAATTCCTGTGCCTGTGTAATTTGAGGTAATTTGGTATCCTGGGGATGTAGAGTTTGCTACCAGTGTGCTGTGGATCATAATTTATCTCACCCTGCACTTTGGGGCTTGGCCAGCCACTCCAGAGACTTGTTCCCTGTGTTTTACAGCTGCAGATTTCAATCAGGCTGGTTGTTCTTGCTGGAAATCTTTCGTTTCAAGGAATTTGGCTGGAAATGGAGCAGTCAGTGCCCTTGGTGTGGAGGTGACTCCTTCCCCTGGGCTTTCTGGGACTGTGGCTGAGCGAGCTGCAGGACCTCAGCCCCGCTCTGTCCTGTCTGTCCCTTTGAAGGATGTGCAAATAGAGCTGTTTCTTTCATTTGAAGCTGATCCCATCTGGATTTTTCCCAGTTCTGTTTGAAAGCATGTGCTTCCAGAAGGGGAGATTTTCTGTGCTCTGCTCTCCCAATAATAGCCGGCGGTGGTGGTGCAGCAGCCAGGAGGGAGGCTGTGATTTCTAATAGGTGTTGGGCTGTGTGACAGCTCCTCCAGCAGCCCTGCCTTCCTGTCTGTTGCTCTGGTGGGGTTTTTTCCCTCCTTGTATAAGGTTATATTAAAATAAAAAGTCCGTGTCATTGTACATTTTAATTTTAAAGGGGCTGTCCTGAATGGCCGTAACCGACGCCGGTGAGTGAGCAGATGAGCAGGGAAGTCAGAACGAGACAGTTTTGAGAGT
Source organism: Regulus satrapa (assembly GCA_013396955.1). NCBI lineage: Eukaryota > Metazoa > Chordata > Aves > Passeriformes > Regulidae > Regulus > Regulus satrapa. Next base: position 258,917 of record VWZN01003112.1, read on the forward strand.
TCAGTCTTTTCTGATGTGACTCCTGAACAAATAAACTTATTAAACTGACTTCTATGATATGAAATCTCTTAAAGTTTTTGCAGTGGGAGCAGTGACCCCTCAGCTGTTTGGTGTGTGCTGTGAGGTAACAGCTGTGCCCTGCTCTTCCCTGCCTCCCTCCCCAAACCCCCAAAGCTGCCCCAAACCCTCCAAGCAGCTCTGGGCACAGCCAGACACTCGTGGATGGGCTGGAGTCTCATCTCCAAGCTCAGCTCACCTCGATTTTCAAGTCTGCTGCTTCCACTCGTGTTTATAGCCAGGCAGGGATGCAGCAGCTCCCTGGAGCGGGCTCTGTGTGCTGGGCTCGTGTTGCCCGTTTTGAAATGGGTGATTTCAGTTTTCCAGATGAATAGAAAAACCACAGAGAGGATTTTGCTGAAGGTCTTTGTTGCAACCAACCAACAACAACAACAACAAAAAAATTGTCTCTGTATTTGTCACAACCTGTTTTGGACACTTGGAGATACAGAAGCTCAACAATGTGGCTTAAATGACTACACATTACATTAAAATTTGACAAATAGGAATGCAATTCTCTTTTTTTCAACCAGTTGTTTTGTTGCTGCTTTCAGGAATACGGTTGGGTATGTTTTATTCCAAAATCCCTTTATAAATGTGAGATGGAGACTGATCTGCTGGTTGGATTGCCTCAGTAACTGCCTTTGGATGAGACTGTTCCTCTTACTCACTGCTGGGGTATACCTGGAATAAATACAATCAGGAAACCTGTCAGATTAAATACCAGTTTAGATACAATTCATATAGATGAAATATGACACTCCTAATGAAGCACAAGTACCAAGTGTTTACGTGAGGGGCATCTCTCGGAGTTTTTGGTAATAATTACAACTTGCTAAACTTTAACACAATTGAAACAGCAGTAAGCAAACAATTGAGTAATCCTGAATTTGTGGGTGGATCTGATAGACAACTGAAAGTCTAGAATGCTAAAAGCTGCTATATTACATGTATGGTTGCTTCTTTTTCCTTATAATTGGGAAATAATGCAGCCAATTGCAGTGGGTGGCAAATCTTTTGTCTGAAGAATTCACTTAAAAACGGTGAAAAAACGCCAGAGAAAAACACCACACACCTGAAACAACAACAAAAAAAAAACAACACAAAAACCACCCCACAAGCCACTTGGGAATTCATAAGTGATAAGGTTATCATAACTTGCTGCACAGGTTTCTGGTTAATTCTGTTTACCACAAGTCTGGGTTCAGGATTTTAGAAAGCCAGGCCACCATTCTTTTTCTTTTTTTTTTTTCTTCCCCATGGAAAGAGAAAATAATAAATGTATCATTTAATGGGAAGTGACTGCTGCAAAATACTCTAGATACCAATTTGGTTTTATTTTAAACCTTTGTACATGCAGTTATCTTGTTTTGAAGGTGTGCTTATCACAGTTCTGGAGAGGGATTTTTTTTTTTCCCTCTCTACCTCATCTTGCCACGAGGAAGAGGAGGGACTGTGGGTGTGATTGCTGAGTTTGGTGCAGGCCTGGTGGCAGCCCTGCAGTCTGGGATTGGGATGGCCACGGCTGCAGTGTGAATTTGGGCTGGGTTTGGGTTTGGGATGCCCTGCTGTGCCCTCAGCAATGTCTGAGCAGCTCCTGCCTCCGCTCCTCGCTGCCCTTGGACAACAGCAGTGCTGCTTTGGGGTGTTTGAACCCACATTTCTGCCCTGGTTGCCTCCCTTTTCCCACTTCCCATGGTGGTCTTTCCACAGGAAAAGGGAATTTCACCTCTTGATCCCCTGGGGTGTTGCTGGGAATTATTCTTATCAAGGAACAGAATAGGATTTCTGGGTGCTAAAGCTCAAAAATTCCTTCATACTTGAGAGAGTTAACTACCAAAACAAGGTTCACTCACAGGTTTGGGCTTTATTTCTGCCTCTTTAGTCTGAAATCAAGTGGCTCTTCCCCGATAGTGCTGGAATATTTTCTATTAAGGCTGCTCAACTCTTTGCAGTGTAAATTTCCTCCCTATGTTAATCTTTAAATCAAACAATGTCAACATTTTTTTTACAGCAGCTCTAATGAGGCTGTTCTGGCATCATGTCCCGGCAGGAGAGCAGGTGATGTTTTTCCTTTTGCTGTAGACAGCTGGAATTGAGAGCTGCTGTAAGTAGGACAGTGCAGGATAAACAGCAGGAGCTGAGAGCATTGATCACATGATTGTCTCTTTGGAATATTGGGTTGCTACAGAGACTACAAGCAGACAAATTTAGCACTTTACATCACAAAGCAGTTTTCTCTTATTTAGCTTAAATTACACTGGTAGTTGGTTCATCAGGAGAGAGGAAAAAAAATGATACGGCTCTTGGTTTTTAGCTTTCAAGCATAAATATGCTCTTTTTGTTCACTGAACAATAAAATAAGACAAAAGCCATGCAGCTACTTCTGATTTTGTTAAATGACAATTTTATAATGCATTTCCATTCTAAACTTTGAAAAAAATCTGGCTTAACAAGATGTTTGTAAATGTTTCTGGATGGGAAAGAGCAATACAGGGAAAGCTGTTCCCCTGGCTTTGGAACGCAGGGATATGTAAAGCTATTATCCTTCTCCCAACTATGTTCTGGATCTTTATTCTTTATAGCACATGTTTATTTCCCTGTGAAAGCTCAAGTTCAGATAATTGAGATTTGCAGCCTCAAATTAAAGGATGCTAAAATACAAGGTGACAGGTTTATTAGTCTCATTTAAGTTCTGAAATACAGGAAGGTGAGCAAACTCTTTGGAGTATTATTTATAATTGTATCTGGAAAAATAGATACCTTTGTGTGTATATATAAACTTCTCGCTGCCTTCTGAAAAAAAAATCAGTTTGCTTCCTTTTAAAATACCACACTGGGGTGTTAGTGTGTATAAAAATAAAATTGGTTTTATCGGGATGAAGCTGAGCCCGTTAATAATGAAGTTAATTTAAAATGTGGCAGTCTAAGGCAACCATGGCTTATTCTGGAATACAGATTGCTTGCTACATTTATGTTTGTTTTAGTGCACATAACTCAGTTATGGAATAAATAAATATTTTTAACTCTCAGGTCTGAGCCAAATCAAAACATCCTCAGCCACGGAGAATGCTTTGGAGAGCCTTTTGACAGGAGTCATTAATGATGTGCTTTGAACTGGAAGGGTTTTTTCCTACTTTGCTATTAGCTATGTTTTTCTGCTTTGTGTTCTCATCAAAATCAGCTTTCTGCTGTATTTCCCTGCCTGGCCGTGGGGAGCTACTCAGGGATGCTTGGAAGAACATCTCTGCTCCGTGGCTTTGTCCAGAGTGAGAGGAGCAGCTGGAACTGCAGCTCTGGATCCTTCACTGAGGACGCAGAGCGCGCAGCTCCCTGGAAAACGGAGCCGTGCCTTTGCTCAGGCTCTTTGCACCGCTTTGAGTGTTTTAATTATTTCCTATTTTGCTGATCGCAGCACAAGCACACTGAATTTCCTGCTCCTTTGTAGTCAGAATAAAGGCTGGGGAGTTTGGCAATTCAGGATTGTGGGTGGTGAGTGGGAATTGAGGATGGCACGTTTGAAATAGGATGGGCTTCTGGAGCAAAGGTGGGAGGGAGGTGGGGAAGAAACTTCTCCTCAGTACCTGTGGTGTTCCAGCTGCACCTGGAAGTGTGAGCAGTCCCAAAGAACTGTTCTGGGCTATCCCAGCTTGGTTAAAAGGAAAGGAAAATACAAAACAAACAGGAAGGGAAGAGACTTTGGGCTTCATGGGGGGTATGCGTCACCTTAAACCTTTTCTTCCTTAGAATCTTTTCTTTCCAAAAGAACCCCTTTAATTGTAAGACTGTGTCCTTCATCCTAAGGATTTATTGTGGAAGGGAACCATCACATTCTCAAAAGGAGGTTCTTTGATGCTTTGGAATTATTTCAGTGGCACCCAGAACTCGTCTGTGGTGAAGAACAACTCCTGGGAGAAGCTTCGCCTGGGTGGCTGAGGTTGGCAACTCTCAATTATTGCCAGCCAGCCCTGGCATTGATTCCTGGGCCAATTTTTGGCCAGCATTTTGTACCAGACTGAACTAATGTTGGCAGTGAGTGAGTGAGTGAGTGAGGAGTGAGTGAATTCCCCTTCGCTGTGCTGGGCTCTGTGAGCCCCTGCAGCGGGACCAGCTCCGGGCTGGGACAGCAGCTCCCTGCACTGTGTGCCTGCCTTGCAGGCAGAGCTGCAGTTTCGAAGGATTCTGTAAATATTTTGGTTGGGTTAGCAGGTTTTGGCAGCATAAGGTGCTCCCACTTCAACTCAGAAGTAATTCACAAAGACAAGCTAGGAAAACAGGAGATAGTAATTACATAAAACAAACATTTTCTCTTTCAGCTGAAACATTTGGATGATTTTTTTTTTAATTTACTATTAAAATGTGCTTTTAGTTGGAGCCTTCCTTGTGCTGGTGTTGTCTTGAGGGGGTGATTTGAGTGTGGATTAGTGGGGTCCTAATGCAGTCAATGTTTGGGAAGCACTTTGAAGACCTAAAGCTCTACAGAAGTCCTAATGTGGAGACAAAACCAGACCTAATTACCTTTTTATCAAGAAGGTATTTTCAGATTTGCTAATGGAAGCCTCCTGTAGATTGTAGATTTTAGTGTGGTTTCCCCTCCTACCCTCCAGTTATTCTTAAAAAGGTAGAAGTAGAAATTGTATTGGATTTATCCACAGCAGCCTCTGGCTTTTCCCCCCATAAAATCATAATCCTTTGTCTTTGAAACGAAAACATCTTTGTTTTGTGTGATTAGAGTGAAGAGGGAGCATGGGGGAAGCAAATGGTTTTACACAAATATATTTAATGGACTGTAGATGGTGAGGGCTGCAGGTTGCTTCAAATAACATTACTGCCAAGGAGTCTCTTATTTTATTTTTTATTTGGTTTTATAGTTGCTTTCGGGATTGGACCTGGATCTAACTGACTTCTGGTGTGCTCAGATCAAAAGTCTTTAAAAAATCCTTGTTCTGATGACACTTCATATCTTTCCTCAGAAATCAGCTGGGAACTGCATTATTGATACCTAAATTCTGTGATTGGGACTTCAGTGAAATTAATTAGAAATATTAATGGAGCAACTGGATGCTCAGGGTCAGACAAGACAGAGGTTTCTTTGGAATTAGAATTTTGTTTTCAGAGTTTTCTGAGTAAAAGTATATGCAACAATAAATGATGGCAGTAGTAAAAGTGCTTTAAAAATGAGGTTATCAATGCTGACTTTAACATCAGCTATTTTTTTTTCCCTATATGTGACCTTAAGGACGTCACTGGTTCTCTCTTCATGCAGAATAAAATTTCAAAGTATCGAGGTGTAGGGAATTTTTTTATTTTTTTCATATTTCAGTGGTGAGATGCTCTGCACAAATTACCAGTGATCTTCTGAGCTACCTAAAATAGTCTGCAAATAAAAATAGGATGAACTCTCCGTTAGCAGGCAGGAAACCACCAGCCTGATTCTCTTACTGTGTCCTTGACTGAATTGTAAAGATAATTTGCCTATTTACCCCAAAGTGCTACAGGGTGGATTTTTTGCTTGATTAGGATTTTGGCTGTGAGGTGAGTTATTGAGAAGATTAGAGGAGGATGGAAATCAATCAATCAATCAATCAATCAATTTTTTTTTTTGTTTTAATTGGATTATGGT
>VWZN01003112.1:264657-293691 GCA_013396955.1 Regulus satrapa
TTTTGGCTGTGAGGTGAGTTATTGAGAAGATTAGAGGAGGATGGAAATCAATCAATCAATCAATGAATCAATCAATTTTTTTGTTGTTGTTTTAATTGGATTATGGTGAAATTTGGAATATTCCTCCTAAGCTGAGATTGGGCACTGGCAGCCAGGCTCTAGAAACTTAAAGAATTGGAGTGTGTTCAAATGTATTAATTTAAACAAAACAATAATAAAAAGTATGCATGTTTCTAGAGTTTTTTGCTAAATTCATAATATAATTTGTGTAGGGCATTCGGTCCTGTAGAGCTCTGGCTCTTTGTGTTCCTTCTTCCTTTTCTCCACTCCCTCCAAAGAGCTTCCCTGTGGTTTTGATTTTTTTTTTTTTTTTAAATTTGGATTCTTGATTTGTATTTCTTGTGATTATTTCCACACGCATTGAGATTTCTCCAGTTCTGTAACCTGCAATAATTTCAATGTGAGGAAGCAGTTTCTGAGCACGACTGGCTCAGAAGAAACAAACTATATTTGAGTGCACGAAGAGTCCCCTTTGGGGCTAACCTTTGTTTTAGAGTGTCCCGCCTGGGATTTGTTCCCCCCCCCTCGACTTCCCAGACTCCTTTTTCCACTCTGGATTTCTCCTGTGAAACACACAATCCTCCTGATCCACCCTGCTGCACCTCCAGGACCCTGCACATCTTGAACTGTTCATTTGTAGCCAGGCTTGGTGGGGATTGGGGATATTTGGGGTTTCCAGGAGGAACTGTAGCAGTGGATCCTCTCTCCACGCCATGAGTGGAACAATAATGGCACTGGCAGCGCTGGGTGCTCACTCACTGGAGTATTTTATTGGAAACCTCTCCCCTCCTGAGCTGGGGGAGAAAAGAGATCTGATTGGATTTAAAATTTTTTTTTTTGTTGTTTGTGTTTTTGGATTTGGGTTTTGCATGGTGACCTTGAGTTTTCCTTGCTCCTCCTCAGGACTGGTTTTGCAGTGTGATGAATTGAAATGCTTCTGTTATCATGCTGATGGCTCCCTTTGTCTTGGTTTATCTGAATTCCATCAGATTATGCTGTGATTGTTTGCCCTTTATCTGGCTAACAATGGGGTGTTTACAAGAGGTGAAGCTTAATTGCATTTAAAGTGTATGTAAGGAATATGTGCTTTTATTTTCAAATTTTATCTTGCTGATAAAAAAACTGAGCTTCTGAATTGTGTCTGGCACTGAGAGCCAAGGCACCGCCACCTCCTTCTCTCTAAAACATCCAAAATGGTTTGGAAAACAAATTTCAGTTTAAAAATCAGTCTTCCACCATTTGCATAAGGATTAAAGTTTAATCAGATTCCCATACTGGAATTTAGTGGTGTTGCACATGAAGTCATCAACGAGATGCTCAAGCTCCATCCTCGCTGCATTTTGGGAACTTTCCTGGGAATCCTGAGCACTGTGGGGTTTCAGCTGTTGGGAAGTTTATCATTCATCCAGATCTTGCCCTTTTTTTCCCCCTAAAATGCAATTAAACCTGAACAGCAGATGAGCCAAGCTGGAGAACTGCTCTCCCTCAGAGCAGCTCCTCAGTGGGGCCACTGCAACTCCTGCTTTAAGGTGCTGGGATTAAAATGTGCTGCTCTTCCTGAGCACTCCGAGGCTTCTCTCATCCTTTTTGGATGGTTTTGGTCCTCAGTTTTCAATCTGCTGTGTGTTTGTCATTGTTCCCCCTTTCTCCTCCCTGACTCTGAGGCTTGAGGGTGAGAGGGGCCCAAGCCCTGTCCACTTCCATGGATTGAGTGGATTGTGCCAATTCCAGAAACTTTCCTTTCCCCTCGCTGCTGTTCGAGCCTGTTGGGTTTCTTTCTCTCAAACCCTGAACCATGAGAGACGCTGTCAGGGAAGCATCTGCTATTAAACATTGACGCTTCCCTTAATGACTTTAATTAAAAATGTCTTGAGCCTCAGTTTTTTAAATTGACTGTATCATGCCTTTTGTGTGTAGGTATGGGATTTCATTTTCAGTTACTTGATTGGCTTCAAGAACATGAAGATAAGATTCAATTTAAACAACAAAACAAAACCACTTCTCAAAGCTGTTGCCATTCTTCTGGCTCTTAAATAAGTGACTTGTTGGCTGATATTAAATTCTGCTTAGTGGAGCTGTGACAGGACAACCTAGATATGACCTCATTAAAAATAAAATACGGTCAGAAATATTTCTAGAGATTTTAAATAAATGCATAAGGTATAAAAATATTAAATTACAGGTTTTTGTCTTGTAAAAAAGCATGTTTTAAATTTCCTCAAGACAGCAAAATACGAAGTGTCAGATTGAAGAAACAGAAAACTTAGTGCCTGTTGTTTTCTAATGATTTTTCTTCGGGGTTGTAAAGGAAACATATATATAGCATTGTCTTGGTATTTACACAGAAGGGTGTTTTGGCCACTTCCATTACCAAATATGAGAGAAACTCCTTCAAACAACTGAAAAAGAGACCAACTTCTTGAAATCCTGTACTTCAGCCTTATTTTCTGCTGTTGCCTTTGCAGCGAGCACTTGTCCTGCTCGTTCACCTTCTTCCTGCACGGGGACAGCAACGTGTGCACCAGCGTGGAGATCAGCCAGCACCAGCCCGTGTACCTGCTCAGCGAGGAGCACCTCACCCTGGCCCAGCAGTCCAACAGCCCCTTCCAAGGTGGGATTGCCGGCCCTGGCACCTGCACTGCTCCTCTGCCCGCTCCCTCAGGGCCAGGGCCGGGCTGGCAGCGTGGGCAGAGCGTGCCCAGCTGTGCCCAGCTGTGCCCAGCTGTGCCCTGGCCCTTCTGCAGGTGGAGCCTTTGCGTTTTCATCTCTTGGCACTCGGTTGAATCATTTGTCCTCACCACAGCGTTTCCAAGTATTGTCCTAGTGGTGACTGAAATATTTTGCTGTTTCAACCTTATAGCCCCCACGTGCCAATCCTCCATCAGAAATCCATTTCTGGCCCGGTGTGTTTAACCCTTTCACACCCCTCCCCTTTTCACTGGGCTCTTCCTTGCCCGTAAATCCCTGTGGTTCCCCCAGCAGATGCAGGCTGTGCTCTGGAGGACAGAGGAGTGCTGGGCCCTGAGTCTGGTCAGTGGGGCTGTGTGATCCCTCCCTGCAGAAATCACCTTTCCTGCATGGCCACACACCTTTAGTCACGCTCAGTGTCCAAACTTGCTTTTTTTTTTTGTTTTTCTGAATGCAACTTAACAGCAGCTGTGCTTCCCTACTATATGGACGAGACTAAACACAGAGCAGATGATTCCCTGTGTATTCCCTGTGTTGCTGTAAGCAGCTGAATGAAAGGATGAGGAAACACCTAAACTCTGCCAGCATTTGGAGTTTTCTTTATCCCACCTGTATCTGAGACTCCTTGCAAGCCAAGATGAAAACTTGCTTGTTGCTTGTTTGAATGGATGAATTTGTACTTGTTATTGTGGTTCCTCGATTCTTAGCCCCTATAAATTTAACAATGTGAACCTATTGCCAAAACCTTGGGTGGTGTAAATCATTACTTGGGCTGCATTTTCACTTGCCAATGGTGAGTTGTTTATTTGGTGTGGCTGCAATAAGAGTGCTGCTCTTGCAGAGGGGAAGAGGGATTTTGGGGTGGATTTAATGTCCAATGGATTTTTATTTCTGTTTTAGTTATCCTGAGCCCCTTTGGGTTGAATGGCACACTCACAGGGCAGTCCTTCAAGCTTTCTGATTCATCCACGAAAAAGCTGATTGGGGAGTGGAAGCAATTCTACCCCGTCACATCCAACTTGAAGGAGGGATCTGAGGAAAAACAAGAAGAAATGGATTGGGAGGATGATTCTTTAGCTGCTGTTGAAGTCCTTGTTGGTGAGCCTGATTACCTTTAATTACTGAAATAAAGTGGCTGATTAAACCTGCAAAATTCTGAATGGAGAAGTGACCCCATTTGATTCCTTTGCAGCTATGGTTGTTGGGGTTGGTTTTCATGTTTGATGCTCAGGACTATCTACAATGAGTTGCTGCTCAAAGGGGATCCTTTAGTAGGAAGGAGGTCTTTCTCTTATGTGCCCTAAGAAGCAAGATTTTTAAAAAATAAATAATTAAGAGATTAAAAAGAACCCCTTGGATGATCATCTTGACATCTGAGCTGCATAAAAAGCAGGTTGTGCTGTTTGTGAGTCCGTGCAAATTCGAACAGAGCAGACTTGCCTTTTAGGGATGTCTTCAAAACCACAGTCCTGGAGAACCTGATGTTCTCAGGAACTGCCTTTATCTGCTGTTTTCCCAAAATCCCAGCCCCTGGATGCAGTGGTTTGTTCTGCTGTGACCTTTGATTTAGCAGCAAATGCAATCCCTTCTCTGTGAGGAGCTCGTAGTGCAGTGATGGCTGGAGACCCTCGTGCTGCTGGGCATGTTGGCAGCGTTACACGATGCTAAAAAGGATTTTTGCAGCCTTTATAAAACAAAATGACAGAAGCAGGTAGCAGCATGGGGATGTCTCTGCCTGTGTACACAAAGCTCTTTGTATTCATTCACCCAAATCTTCTTTATACAGCAAATCAAGTAACGATGGAGGTGACAACAGCGGGGTTTTTGTCCAAGGAGGTGCTTCAGTAGGGTAGAAAAGGGTCTGTCAGCTTAGGAGTGACTGCTGAAGTGATCCCTTGGGTGACTTTGAGTGTAACTAACTGGGCAATGCCCTCTCTCGGCAGCTGGTGTGAGGATGGTGTACCCGGCGTGCTTCGTGCTGGTCCCTCAGACAGACATCCCCGCTCCCAGCTCCGTGGGGGCTCCCCACTGCTCCACTGCCTGCCTGGGGGTCCACCAAGTGCCTGCTTCCACCAGAGACCCTGCCATGTCCTCGGTCACGCTCACGCCACCCACGTCCCCGGAGGAAGTTCAGACAGGTGGGAAGGAATTGGCTTCTGCATGAGGGAATTGTTTCTGTGGCTTCTCCTCCTTCAAACACAGCAGTGTTGGTAGGGGGTTTGTAGGGTGCTCTGGGTGCAGCTGGCTCAGGAGGAAAAAACCCATTCCTATAGCCCAAAGTTTATTGTGGTAAAAGCGATGTCACGGGTTGTGGGCAAAATGAACTCAAACTCTTCTGTAAGCTGCTGAAATTGGAGCTGCTGTTGTACTTGGTGTTGTTACCAGTACTTGAGATTGCTCTGGGGAAGTTTTTGGGGTTTTTTCCCCTCTCTGGGCGTGCCTGTGTTCTGACACAGCTCCATAACCCTCCTTGTGCCCTTGGTCATTAGTGAAAGGTGATGTTTTCCCCCAGTCCAGGGAGATTGGCTGTAGTTAGTTAATTTTCCAGTAAGGCTGGGTGCCCTCTGCCCTGGCTGTGAGCAGGGGTTATGGGCAGCTGATTCAGGTCACAGCAGGTGAGACTCACCCATGGTTTCAGGTGACTTCCATAAGCTTTACCGTGCAGAAGAGGTTTCTTTTCTTTTTTCCTTCCGTGATCTTCTGTTACCCACGCTTGACACTTTTTAAAAATCATAATGTTGGCTTTGCTCAAGCTGTTTTCTATTTCAGATTACTTTCATAAAAGATTAAGAATATCCAGCCCACTTGCAACATAAACATATATGGTGCTTTTTTTAATCTCCTATAATAATCTGCTACTATTCCTAAATTTTCTGTGTGTTTTTATTTCCTGACGCTGAGTCAAGAAGATACTTTTCTTCCTGTGGTGATTGAATTTGACTGATAGACACTTCATTGTCTCACTGCCTGAATCTGTTTCCTCTGGTGCTGCTTTTCAGTTGATGCTCAGTCTGCCCAGAAATGGGTGAAGTTTTCCTCAGTTTCAGACGGATTTATCTCGGACAGTACCAGCCATCACGGTGGCAAAATCCCCAGAAAATTGGCCAACCAAGTGGTAGACAGAGTCTGGCAAGAGTGCAACATGAACAGAGCACAGAACAAGTATGTACTCATCCTCTGAAGCCAAAAATACCAATATTTTGCGTGTCCCTTGTAGCAATTAGTTCTGTTGAAGGTGCTGTGACTGCTGGTGGAATGCGCTTTTCTCTTCTAATCAACCATTTCTAAAGAAGTTCATTTTTCTCCCTAACTGTTTAGCAATGATTTACTTAGTTCTCAGTTTAATATGTCAGGAAAAGGCTATTTATCCTTTCTTTGCTGAATCCCTTGTCACCAAACCGCTCTTGAGCTTTGCCAGAAGATAAGAGAAGAACATATGTTGCTCCCAAATAACTCTCCTGCTATTGAATCCTAGGAGGAAGTATTCTGCTACATCAAATGGCTTGTGTGAGGAGGAGACAGCTGACAAGGTGGCATCCTGGGATTTTGTAGAAGCCACGCAGAGGACAAATTGCAATTGTTCAAGGTACAGCACTTGGCAGAGGCGCAGCCCGACGACGTTCGCCGGGGCTCCGGTGCTCAGGAGAGGCTTCTGATCGCTCCTGCAGGAGTAATTAAGCAGGAGCTGCTTGGAGGAAAGCTGGAACAAAAATTGTATCTCCTCTCCTAAATGTCATTGGAGGTCTTGAAATTGTGCCCGAGAAGTTAATGCAGAGGTTGGAGCGGAGAGGATGGGCTGAGGGGAGCCGTGCCAGCGCGGGGACGCTTCCCGAGGCCTGGGCTGGAATCCCACATGGATACGGGCAGTAACCACCTCAGGGAACGGGAAGGGAATGCTCTTTATTTGGGGTTTGAGCCCCTCTTCTAGAGGCCTGTGGCATTAGCCTTGAAGGGAGAAAGCTGTTAATCATGAGCGTGGTGAATGGGGATAAAACCCTGGGATGTGCTCCCTGGGAAGGGCAGCATTCCACGGCGGTCTGTGTGGGAAAACTGCTCCTCTGGGAGGGGATGCCAGGGTGTGGTTTTTGTATTAGCTGAGGAAAAAAGGATCAAAGCAAAGGGCAAAAAGTCTGAGATGAAATCAATATATATATATATAAAATACAGCCTTTTTCGAGGCTGCAGTGCCACAGACTGTTAATACAGGTATTTAAAATAAATGGAAACTTTAATTTCCTTGAATTCTCAATTTCTGTATTTATGGCAGAATATTAATCTTTAGGTAACTGAAGTGTTGCAATAGGTTTAAACACTTTCTCTGATTTAAACGTTACACTGATTACCTTGCAGTGAATATTGCTATCTTAGGAAAAAATTACTGTCTGGAGGATGCAGCATTTTGAGAGGAATGCATCTTTTAAACTTCCTTATTGAAATGGTTGGTTAAAGTTCTGTGGAAATACTTGTGTCCTGAGAAGAGCTGGGATGTGGAGGAGGATTAAATGTTCTTTTCAAGGAGAATTTAGCTATGATAGCACTAGTTAAGAGCAAACCAATCAATTAACTATGTGAGGTGTGTATTGGAAATATGCAATTGCCTAAAGAGAAACTGAAGAGCCCTAAACCCCCTTATTATTCCATGTGTTTTGAATTCTAAGTGGAGAAACAACATGTGGATGTGTGTGAGAGTTTAAAGTAAAAATAGATTTTGATACCTCTTACCTTTTATCCCTGCCTAATCCTGTTTTTTCAATACAAGTGCTTCTTAACTTTGCTAATGGAAGAGTGGCAAAGAACTCCCAGGCACTGAGGACGTACGTGCAGTTGAATGGCTTAATCATAAACATTTCATTCTACACTTCAGGATTTCACGTGCCCCGTTCTCTCAGATGATCCTGAACGTTGGCATCTTGAACTTGCAGATGAAATGTTTCAGCTCAAGTGTGTTTGCACTGAGCAGACCCAGCCGTATTAATGCAGTTGAGACGCTGGGTTTTTCTCTTTCCCACACTTGCTAAATTTGTAAGCAAGCAGCTACAAAAGCCTTGTAATAGCTTGGAAATAGCTCTTGTAGGAGTGAGTTTGGCTTCTTGGTCCTTGATGTTAATTTTCCAGTCCTTAACCCAGTGAGGCTTGGGCAGCTCTCTTGGCCGGTATCAGTGTTTGAATTCCAGAAGCCATTCACTAATTCTTACATTGTTCTACTGATTCATCAGTGCTGGCACAAGTTAAAAGTGATGAGGTATTCATGTGACAATCTATTTCTGCTAAAGCAGTTATAATATACTGTCTTAATTGTGAGGGTTATTTGTGCGTTTGGCTCGTAGGACAGATGTAACCATTTAAAAAACCGTACGGTGCGGCTCAAGGCACTGAAATTCTGGTCAGAAAAAAGAGGCAGCTTCACTTCAGAACAGTTTCAGTCTCAGATATCCCTCACGGGCTGTTTAATGGCCTAGAAGCAGGTTCTTATCTAGTGAAAAAGAACACCATAGACATATGTGAAAGATTAATGCGGAGTCTTTTCCCCCCGTATTAATTCTGCAGGCACAAAAATCTCAAACCAAGAAATTCAGGTCAACAGGGGCAGGCCCCACCTGTGGGCCCCCAGCAGCCGGCGGCTCCGAAGCACAAGACAAACGAGAAGCAAGACAAAGGGGATAAGCCACAGAAACGCCCTTTGACTCCTTTTCATCATCGTGTATCTATCAGCGATGATGTTGCCATGGAGGCAGATTCAGCGAGTCAGAGGCTCGTGATGACTGCACCAGACAGCCAAGTGAGGTTTGCCAACCTGCGGACCGGCGACGGCGCGAAGCCCCCGGCGCTGCACGGGGCCGAGCTGGCCAACTCGCCTCAGCCGCCGCCGCTCAGCCCTCACCCCTGCGACGGCGCCGACGAGGGGGTGCCCAAAGCTCCCTCCACGCCCCAGAGTCAACATTTCTACCAGATGCCAACGCCAGACCCCTTGGTCCCCACGAAAGCGATGGAGGACAGGCTCGACGGCTTGTCCCAGCCTTTTCCGGCCGCCTTCCCCGAGGTCATCGAGCCCACCGTGTACGTGGGCACCGCCGTGAACTTGGAGGAGGACGAAGCCGACGCCACTTGGAAGTATTATAAAGTTCCAAAGAAAAAGGATGCGGAGTTCTTACCGCCCCAGCTTCCGAATGATAAGTTGAGAGATGATCCAGTGATACCTGCTGGACAGGAAAACGTAACATCGGTTACAGAGTAAGTGGTGCTTGATCCTGGAGTTGCAGCACGAGGAGTGAGGGAAGGGGAAGGCCAAGGGCAGGAGATTCTCGGTGTAAGGAGCAGTAATGCTGAGGGTGTGAGCACAGCTTTGGGCACAAGAAGTTCATCCTTGTGAAGTGGAAGCACAAAGCACAGTCTGACCTGTAGGCAGACTTTCCAGCTTTTTCTCGTTTTAGTTCTGATTTAGCTGACAGCAATGATATTTATTTTGATACTATAAAATTAATCTACTGCCAAATGATGCCTATTTGGGACTTCAGTCCCTTCCTTCACCCCCCACCCCCAGAAAAAAAAATAGAAATAATTCTTCACTTTAGCATTTGCTTCCTTCATTATTTGAAGAAAATATGGATGGTCTCAGCTGCAGGGATCCTGTTCAGGTTTCTTCTCTCATTTTTGCCCTTGTCTTCACTTGCAAGAGCTGACGTTAGAAGCCCCGGCCTGTGAACCGTTTTGCTCTGCTGCTGGTTTCCACTGGGGTGAGCCTTTTTTTCACTTTGGATACTGTTGTAAATTTTAAGAGATTTTGGAGCTTAGGGCCACTGGAGAAAATAAGACCCTGGTGGTTTAAGTGTTGAAACTGAGGTTTGAGCTCCGTTTTACTGCAGAACGAGGCGAGATGAATTTGCTTTTCGCAGTTAGAGCGAAAACAAACTCCCCAAGAAGGCTCAGCACCAGCGAATCCCCCGACCATAAGCACAAAAGCCCTGAAGCAGAGCCCTTTGGTGCCGTGGGCTGTGTCCCTGTGCTGCTGTTCCTGTCATCCCCGTGTCACAACACTTCCCTGCGAGGACACGCCGCCCGAAAAGGAGGGCACTGGGAAGCAGCAGGTGCTGACAGGGCTGTTAATAGCAGGCAGAGCTTAACAGGATTGGGACGTGCATGCAGAGGTGACAAACTTGGGCTCAGGGCTGTGATCGAGGAATTAAGGACTGCACCCAGAGCTGCATCTCTCCGTGCATTTGTGTTGATTATTTTCGGTCCAAAGTTTCCTATTCCTGTTCAGGTGAAAGGAGAGTCTCCCTGTGATCAGCATCAAATTATTGAGAGCTTTGGGTTTTGTTTTAGGAGCTGGGGTGCTGAATTTGGGGCGGAAGAGCAGCTGCTCACAGCTTGGAGTTGGTTTTTGGCCTGTTGCTGGCAGTGGGAAGCCACTCACAGGTGGCAGCACTGGAATGGCTGTGTAGGGAAGCTGGGAGAAGGAGTAAATGTGATGTAGCTGTTGCTCCGTGCTCACACACAGTTTTAGACATTCTTTGTGGTCACTGTTGAAGAGACTCTTTCAAGATGTGCATTTTAAGTGCTTTTTTTTCTTCGCCTTGATTCACTTCAGGCAAGTTGATAAGGAATGATGTTTCCTCTTTTTTCTCTTCACGACATAGTCTTTCCTAGTTTGATTTGACAACTTAAAAATACCCTAGGATATCTGGCTGTTAACTTCTCTTCCTCTGTGCTGGTCAGAAATACAGCGAAGGTGTTTAATTCCCCATTCCTAGAAAGTAGTTTTCATCTCTTTTTTTTTGCCTTTTTTTCCCATTTCCTGGTGGCAGTTTTTGCAGGATTCAGAAAACTGCTTTATGGAGCATGGAAGAGCAGCATGGATGAATCTGCTGTTGTTGGCTGTGAGATGTTTTTTGGGACAGTTTGTTTCTAGGAGGTGTCTTTGACAAAGTCAAACTGTTTCTAGTTTGTAGTTGAGAGGAACATGCAGGAGCTTCTCATCTTGTTTGGAGGAGCACTTTCCTCACCTGGTGCTTTTTGTATGCTGGGGTACAGAAAATAAAGCTGGTTCAGGGCCACATCTACAGCTCATAATCAGAAGAGTTTTCTTCTTGCCTATGTCTTTTCTTCCTGGTGCAGTGTTACATTTGTGGAACCAATACTCCTGAGAGAAAACCTTAATTTCTGCATACTTACCAGCTCCAATTTTGGCTCAGAACGTTAACAAAAGAGAAATGCTGATAAAGGCAAATGTGGTTTGATTTTTCTCATTAGTAAATTAGTTACTGGTGTGCTGCAAGCTTCATTTGTATTGATCTAAGCAATATAAATGGCTCCTGAACACAGTGGCATTTGTGTGCTTTACTTGTGTGATTATTGCTTGGGCTTTTTTTGGGAATGCAGTTAGTAATTCTATAGCCTGGTGAGTTTCTTTTAGTGGATGTGGAGAGTTGAATCCATTTGTGCCTTATAACAAATGACAGCCATGACCTGGGATAAATTACTAATCTTTATGTGAATTGACAGTGCTTGGGGAAAGAGGGGCAGGATGAATCACAGGGCTGGATCTGATGTGTGGAAGGAGGTGATATTAAATGAGTAATGATTTAATCTTTGTCCCTAAAAGTTTTCTGAAGCTGTGGTGTGAAGGAAGCAAGTGGGAAGATGAGGTTGTTCTTATAAAGGCTGTGTGATAGCAGAAATAATTCCACGTAATAAATGCTAAATAAATGATTTTCTGATTTTTATTTTTCTTTTGTTCAGATTAATGGTGCAATGTAGGAAACCTTTGAAGGTTTCAGATGAACTGGTGCAACAGTATCAGAGTAAAAACCAATATTTAGCAGCTGTAGCAACGGAAGCTGACCAGGAACCTGAAATGGATCCTTATGCCTTTGTGGATGGAGATGTGGAATTCCTATTTCCTGACAGTAAAAAGGACAGGCAGAACATTGAGAGGGAAGTGGGGAAGAAACACAAGGTGAGTAAAGGAGTGAGGCTACAAATCAGTGATGAGATTAAAACAGATTGCCTTAGGCACCGGATAGAATTTAAATCCTTCTTCGTGTGTTTAGAAGCAAATTAAAAAAACAAATCATATTCTGTAGAAATGATCAATGAAATTAAGCAGCATGTCTCTAACAGCATCTAATTTTTGTTTTTGGCACACTGGTGCTGCCATTGAGTTGGGGTTTATGAGGAAAAAGCTGCTGGATCAGTCTGGCTCAGTGGGCTCCCTGTGGAAATAGGTGCTGGCAGGTGCCTGGGGAGGGAGGAAGAACAAGGCCAGTGCTTTGTTCAGAAGTGGAAAGGTCTGGGGGCAGGTGAGGTGAGCCCTGACTCGTTCCTTGGCCAGTGAATTGCAATTTTTATTCTATTTTTTTTTTTTTTTTGTGTGCTTTAGTCCAGCTACATGAACTTGTACTTAAATCAAAAGGGCACCTACAGAAAATGAGAAAATATAACTGCAGTGGGGGCTTATCTGTGGAATAAATTAGCTCGTTAGAATGAGTTATGTGTGGATGCATTCCACTCAGGAACTGCTGCAGGTAACGTGCAGCAGCGTCTGACAGCGAGGGGTTTTGCGTAAGGTGTTGAAGCAAGAATCCACAACTTGCTCTGTAAATTTATCCCCAAGACAAACCCTGTGTTGGCTGCCCCAGCTCTGCTCCCCCTGAGCCAGGGCAGCCCCCAGCCTGCCCTGCTGAGCTCACAGGCTAATGAGAACCTGATCCCTCCTTCCCCAGGGACGGCACTCCCACAGGAACATCGGATTCCTCCCACCCACCCGTTAATTTAAGCAAACTTTTCTCTTGTTTTTTAATAGGCTGAGGATGGGACATCCAGTGTTACAGTTCTGTCCCATGAAGGAGAGGATGCAATGTCTCTGTTTAGTCCTTCTGTCAAGCAAGGTAAAGAGGCTTTTTTTTTCCCTCTCTGTTTTAATTGTGTTCTATTAATGGTGTCTTGAATAGTCAATAGGTTCTAATAGGCCAAGTTTTGTGTTTTATGGTTTGTATTTCCCTTCAGTCTGCTTGGAATGTTTCTTTGTTGCACCTTGCAAACAAATGTTGGCTATAAAATCCAAGTGCTCTAGAATGGAAGGGCCCTCATGTCTGTGTAAGATGGACGAGTGGAACCAAGGACATCCCACCCCGAGGTTTCCTTTCCCCCCAGCTGTGGGAAGAGCTCTTTAAAGAAGTTTCATGGATGAAGGTGCAGTGCCAGTGTTGTGATCTGCTCTCTCTCCACAGATGCCCAACGCTTGGCTGCCCACGCCCGCACTGCCTCGACCAGCCTGTTCCACGAGACAGACCTGGTGGTGTCCTACACTGACTTGGACAATCTCTTCAATTCTGATGAAGATGAACTCACAGTAAGTGATGTGCAAGAAGTCCCGGCAGGTGCCAAACAAAAATCCAGCAAGGAACAACTCTTGTCTTTCTGTGGTTTGGGATTTGAGTGGGGTTTTTTTTTTTTTTGTTTTGTTTTGTGGTGGTTTTTTTTTTGTTTTTCTTTTTTTCTGGCATTTGTAGGAGAGGTTGCAAAACACTCACACAAACAAGAGCTGTGTCCCCTCAGTGGCAAACAGACTGTTCTGGTTGACTCATGCAGGCAGATTTTTGATGCAAACAACCTTTTGATCTTACTTCCTTACAATCCCCGCAGTATGTGCTGCCTGAACATACCTTTAGTTTGATTTGTACACATTTGGCAGGTCCTAGTGTGTTCTTTTCCTGTGGTCTGGGCCCTGGTTAACTGCTTCATCAAGGTGATATTGAAACAAAACAGCAAATTCTGAAAGAGAAAAGGCATTTAAACACTGGACATTCTGCCAAATAAGCTGCTTCTCTGCAGCAGCTATTAACTTGGAACAGTTTCTCTTGCAGTCTCTGGCTCTGAATCCATTATCTTTCTAGTTTCTATTTCAATACTGTTTGTAATCAGTTGTCTTTACTGAACTGTACTTTGCTCCATGCTTAATCCTAAATCCCCTTACCCAGACAAAATGCCCATCAACTTTAATGGGAGCTGGAGCTGAGTAAGGGCTGAAGGATCTTAACAGCCATCAAAGGTCATCAGTATGTAAAGGAAGTGTGTTTGCTCTTAAACATGAACACTTACATTCTGTAGAGATCTGAACTGTTTCAAGATGGTAAAATATCTCTTGTTCTTTTACTTTTGACAGTTTTTCTTTCCTGTATTTCTTGTTGCAGGATTTGTATTTGTCTTTTCTGTTCCTGTGGTAACACCAGTGATGTTAATGTGGCTCTGGGAGTGTTATGGTTTGTTCTGGTAGACCGAGGGCAGCCCTAATTTAGCTTCTTTTACTGTCTACTAACAGACTGAGGGTTATTTTGTAATTGGTTTTTCCCTACAATAACATTGTGACCTGTTGGGAGAGGTTCTCTGGGTTCCAAGAATTAAGAACTAGTGTAAACCCAACCTTAGGCTTCTGAGCTATTTTAATTTTTCTAAATATTATGCAGTATCTCAACTCTGTATGTGCAGGTGAGATTTCCTGTCAGCAGGAAACATGAACATGTGTTTATGTCTGAAGTGATTTTATGACAATACTTCTTTCTTAGCCTGGATCTAAACGAACAGTGAACGGCACTGATGACAAATCCAACTGCAAAGAGGCAAAAACAGGAAATCTAGACCCACTGTCATGCATAAGTAAGATTTATTTGTGTTTTCTTTTTGCCTAAAGAGAATACTAGCTCTAAACATTTGACTCTAATGCGTTGTGGCAATTTGAAAATGTACCCTTCATTTGCCTTTGTGAAGTTTTGAGATTCAGGGACCACTTCACAAAGTGTTCATGCTCTAAAGTCTGCTTCTGCTCTGGAATTAGGCACTGCAGACCTCCATAAAATGTATCCAACTCCCCCTTCACTGGAACAGCATATTATGGGGTTTTCTCCGATGAACATGAACAATAAGGAGTATGGCAGCATGGACACCACGCTCGGGGGAACAGTGCTGGAAGGGAACAGCTCGACTGTGGGAGCTCAGTTCAGAATCGAGGTGGATGAGGGTTTCTGCAGCCCCAAACCTGCTGAAATCAAGGTAGGTGGTGCTGACAGCCCTGGGAAATGCTTGGGATGATTATTGATCAGTTTATTACATCTGAATAGGAACGGGGGGAGATCAGGTATAATTTGTAACTTGTCCTGCATTATTTTGTAGTAAGTATGGAGTGCTTTACCACCTAAACTTGAGAGAGAGTAATACCTGAGTAGCCATTAGGGAGCTGCAGAAATGCCTTTGGGTCACTGCAGTTCACTGAGGTTTGTTTTGGTGTATTGGGAATATTGGGTGTACACATCTCAGCTTTCTCTTGCAGCTGTGTCAGGATTTTGGGTTAAAGAGCCGTTGCTCGAACTCACTCCTGTTTTTTGGAGAAGCATTTCATTGCTGCAGTGCTCTAATTTACACACGAATGCTTTCCCATGTCTGCCTTCCAGGATTATTCCTATGTTTATAAACCTGAGAACTGTCAAGCTTTGGTGGGATGTTCCATGTTTGCACCACTGAAGACTCTTCCCAGCCAGTGTCTTCCTCCCATCAAGCTGCCCGAGGAATGCATTTACCGCCAGAGCTGGACTGTGGGAAAGCTGGACCTGCTTCCTCCAGGCCCTGCCATGCCCTTCATCAAAGACGGGTACGACCCTGTGGGTTCAGCTCTGTGAGGTGCTCACCTCTCAGGGCCGCCCCTAAATATTGATTTTCTCAATCAGCAGTGGGAATATTTGTCTATATTCTGTGTTTATACGACTGACAAGAGCCTTTAAAAACGTCCTTCTGGCTAAACCTGCTGCAGGAGACTCTTCTCAGAGAGCTTCTTAACTGTACATACATTTTATTTGTTGACTCCTTTAAAGGTTTCTTGGGGAAGCTTAATGGTGCAAGTCCAGGTTTAATAAGTAATGAAGATGGTAACAATCAAGATAAATGTAAACGTGGGACTTTGTTTTTGCAGTAGTGTAGTCAGTGCTGGAAGGGCTTAGTAGGTGGTGCTGCTGTTTCTTAAATTATTTTCTTAAGTAGCAGTAAACTCAGCTGTGCTGGGAGCAGGAAAACATTTCCTGTGCTGTGTGACTGGGCCTGCTCACAGCAGAACTGCAGGGGACATTTCTGTACCCTGCATTTGGTAGGGATGGTCTTGCTGCCAGCCAAAAGATTTCTTCCTTTTTCTCTTCTGCAATAGTAGCTGGTAGAAACAGATTAGGCAGCAAGGAGGTGTTACGTATTTCTTGATAAGACTAAATGAATATTAAATCTTGGATTAAATAGCGATGTTGCTTCTGTTACTCGTTAGCAATAGGTTTCCAGGTCTCGTTAGCCTCACAAGTCTTTGGAGATGACTTAGGAAAGAAAATGTTAAACCTTTCCAGGTGATAAATTTCCTCGTGGATTCAGCTGAATCTGCTGTCAATAGACCTCTGGTCTATTTACTTAGTGTGTGTCAACACAACATGTAAATAAAACATGAATGAAAAAGGTGTCCTTTAGACTCCACGCAACCACAGAATTTATAATTTATTCTGACCGCACTTGTTTCCTGGGAGCTTTGTGCAAAGGGAGAGACGAAAGGAGGCAGGGAGAGATTCTTTAACGGTGCTGTCAGTGGGAGTCCTGCAAAGTCATTTAGAACAAATGCTCTTGAAGTTCCTTAGGGAATGAAAATCTTGCTTTGGATTATGAAAAGACTAGCTTAAAAAAAAAAAAAAAAAAGGCAAATATTAATTAGGAAAGTCCTTCTTAGAAATCTGAGTCTTAAACTTCAAACGCAGCATGTCGTGTACTTAAAGCCTTTCCTTCTCTTGCGGCCGCCGTCAGTGATGGGAGCACCATGGACCAGGAGTACGGCCCTGCCTACACCCCGCAGACCCACACTCCGTTTGGGATGCCCCCGAGCAGCGCCCCTCCCAGCAACAGCGGGGCTGGAATCCTCCCTTCTCCTTCCACCCCTCGCTTCCCAACTCCCAGAACACCAAGGACTCCCCGCACGCCGCGTGGAGCCGGCGGGCCGGCGAGCGCCCAGGGCTCGGTGAAATACGAGAACTCCGATCTGTACTCGCCCGCTTCCACGCCCTCCACGTGTCGGCCGCTGAACTCTGTGGAGCCCGCCACGGTGCCTTCCATCCCCGAGGCACACAGCCTGTACGTGAATCTCATCCTCTCCGAGTCCGTCATGAATCTCTTCAAAGACTGCAACTTCGACAGCTGCTGCATTTGCGTTTGCAATATGAACATCAAAGGTGCTGATGTTGGAGTTTACATTCCCGATCCAACGCAAGAGGCTCAGTATAGGTGTACCTGTGGTTTCAGTGCTGTGATGAATAGGAAATTTGGTAACAGTTCCGGGCTGTTTCTTGAAGATGAGTTGGATATTCTGGGGCGAAACACGGAGTGCGGCAAAGAAGCAGAAAAACGCTTTGAGGCTCTCAGAGCTACTTCCATTGAACACGGCAGTGGAGGGCTGAAAGAACCCGAGAAGCTGCCTGATGACTTGATACTGTTGCTGCAGGATCAATGCACCAACCTGTTCTCACCCTTCGGAGCAGCAGACCAAGACTCCGTTGCAAAAGTTGGTGCAGTCAGCAACCTGGTACGTGTAGAAGAAAGGGATTGTTGCAATGACTGCTACTTAGCCTTGGAACATGGACGGCAGTTCATGGACAATATGTCAGGAGGGAAAGTTGATGAAGCACTTGTGAAAACTACTTGCTTGCACCACTGGTCAAAAAGAAATGGTAAATATTGAAACCGGCTTATTTTCTACTCGTCCACCTGTTTGGGTTTTTGTTTTAGAAGGGTCGTTTTTATTGCGGTTTTCCTTC
The DNA here is from genome assembly GCA_013396955.1 of Regulus satrapa. Lineage (NCBI taxonomy): Eukaryota > Metazoa > Chordata > Aves > Passeriformes > Regulidae > Regulus > Regulus satrapa. Next base: position 282,231 of record VWZN01003112.1, read on the forward strand.
GTGGATTTTGAAGGCTGTTTTTGCCACCCGTGGGCTCGTACAGACTTCTGGTAGAAGGTGTTGAGAATAACCAGCCCTTCCATGTCCTGTGCTGGTCACAAGCAGAGTAAGGCCGTGGCTGCCCTCAGTTGTAAATTGCCAATAAATGTCTGAAGTGTAACATGAGACCACTGTCAGTGTCCACAGCACTTCACCGGGTTGATCCTTTAAAGAGCTTTTGGTCAGGGGCTCTACAGAGGCTCTGCAATGATTGATGCCTGTAGGAAGTGCAGAGGGTTCGAGTGGTGATGGTATTGTCAAGGCCACGGGGGCAGAATTAAACAACAGCTCTGATTGAGTTGGCTTCTCCCCTTTAAGGAAGAGAGGGGGGCAGTGGGTTAATGGCACATGTGGCAAAAAAAGCATCATTGTAGCCTCCACTGAATGTTGGGTCTGCCAGAAATCCTTGGATTTTTCCTTTGAGGGCCTGACTAATGATGCAGTGTCTCCTGGAATACCCTTTATTGTGGATATTTGCTTACTGTTCTCTAAGAGAATTTTCAAATTTTCAACTCTAAACAGGGTTGGGGTGAAAGATGAAGTTATGAATCACAGGTAGCTGCAGGTCGTAGTTTTAAGTGAAGATGAGGGAGGAGTTCTGGGAGAGTACAGCCAGGTTCCTGTGCCTTACGGTGGGATTAACTTGGAAAGCCCAGTCTGTAAATAAACTGATGTTTTCAGGCACACAGGAGAAGACTCCGTGTAACTGTGCCTGGTGTTTGGGATAAAAACATGTAAAGATACTTTAAAAGAGAAGACTTGGAAATTGTAGCCATGCCAAATTTTGTGTCAGCTTTTCATTCTAAAGCCCTGTACCTGAAATGGCCCAGTGGTGGCTCTGGCTGGAATGGGCTGAGTCTGGCTCGAGACTTCCCTCGACTTCTCCGAGATGAGCACTGGGTGGCAGCCTGCAAATCCAAATCCTTTGTTGGGAGGGACGGTCCAGCAGCTCCAGGCTTCTACAACTTGTTTGGGGGTTTTGGGGTGGTTTTTGTTTGTTTTGGTTTTATTATTAGCGTTTTCCTTTAGTTTAACTCATGAGACAGGAACCTTTCTATGGGGGAAATTCTAGAGGAAAAAACCAAAATTAAGAAAAATCCATCTGTGTACTTGTCAGGGGGAAGAGGGAGAACTGTAAATACGTGTACACCCAAACTTTATAAACGCCAGCCTCTGGGCGGCCTGCAGGTGTTTTTTAGGAGAGGGCGTTTGCAGGGGAGGCGGCTGGGGCTGGTGGCCGTTGTGCAGCCGCCCTGAGCAGCGCGTTTGTGTCCCCGCAGTGGTGGATGTGAGCATGCAGTGTTCCCAGGACATCCTGCGCATGCTGCTCTCGCTCCAGCCCGTGCTGCAGGACGCCATCCAGAAGAAGCGGACGGTGCGGTCCTGGGGCGTGCAGGGACCCCTCACGTGGCAGCAGTTCCACAAAATGGCTGGGAGAGGCTCCTACGGTAACGTCCCCGTGCGATTCTGCTCCGTGGAATCTCCTCCACCTCCCGAGCTCGGGTGGCTGGTGCTGCTCAGCCTATTGGAATTCTGAACAGCGCCTGACCTTTCTTTAAACTAACGAGGGCTTATTAGACAGAGGAGAATTCTTCTCTTTAGAAAAACAGAAAATATTTATATTCCTTAAAATAGGCGATGAATTAAAGATGTGCATTTAAAATTTACAACTTCAGTTGCGCTGTTTGTATACACCTGACACTTCACTCGGTGAGGGATTGAAATTGCGAAGATGACTTTAGAGTTAAAATCAGAGCAACTGCTCAGGTTTTTATACTCAATTTTTTTTCATTCACTCCTTTTTAATTACTTTAAAGACAGGGAGTTAAAAATACTGATTCCGAAAGGCTCGAGACAGTGTGCTTTGTTGCTCAGTACCATCAGAACTGTGCTCAAGATCTAGGGTTACTCAGTGTCTTGTCTCTGATAAATGTTTGAAGTGGCCAACACGTGATGCATTTACAGATAGAAGGTGAATTTTGTGCACTCACGATTTAATGACTTCATTAGCATATGAGATTGATTTACCACTGTGTTACAAGAGTGACCTTTCACCAGCAGATCTTTTGTAACTATATTTAGAACATGGCAATTATACATTTACAGTACATGTAAATGCATGTTCTTAAGTTTGTTTCCTTCTCTGGCCCTTTATCCATCTGCTTAGAATATTTACAATTTTTTTTTCCCTGTCTTTGGTCCCTGATTGCTTCCTAGACAGTGCAGATCTGTTCCTGATCGCCTGTGTACCCATAGAAATATAAAACACCGAGGGACTTCTTCCTGAGGCCCTGAGATATTTCAAATAAAAACAATCAGCTGATGGGTTTTTTTTTTTTGCAGAAGGTTGGATCTGTAAAATGAGAACTATTCCATTGATAGCCAGTGCTCCTTCCTGTGAGATGCTGGGAACACCAGAGACCGTTCCATTCACGTTTCCTTGAAGTTAATTTTAAGCTTTCTGCTTAAAAACATGCCTTGCTTTTCCAGGAACCGACGAGTCCCCAGAACCACTGCCAATCCCAACGTTTTTGTTGGGATACGATTACGATTTCCTGGTGCTGTCTCCGTTTGCGTTGCCCTACTGGGAGAGGCTGATGCTGGAACCGTACGGATCCCAGCGAGACGTCGCTTACGTCGTGGTGTGCCCGGAGAACGAGGCTCTGCTCAACGGAGCCAAAAGCTTCTTTAGGGATCTGACCGCAATATACGAGGTACAGGATTTGTGGCAGTTTGCAGTGAAATGGATTTGGGAAAGGCTGTTTCTAATACGTGCTCATAAGGACTTATCAGGCTTGTCGGAGCTGATAGCGGTGCCTGCTCAGAGCGCTATCTGGGAAAGCTGCTCGGAGGGATTTTAGGAATGGGCACTTGGAAGATAAGGGCTGTTGGTGCTGCTCCCCGTTCCTTTTTTTTCAGGATTGGCCGTTCCCATCCGATAAACGCCACCCGGTGGCAAAGCTCTGCATTGCCACCTCCGTTTAATTCATTAATTACATGCTTGTATTGCTTGGATTGAATGAAGATTGGAGTAGATTATTATTATCAACCTCGCTTTCTTGCATTTAGGAAAACGCTGACAATAACTATTCGGCTTTTCCTACTGGTGGAGTTCTAGAGTTAAAATGTTACTTTGGAATATTGTAAATAAACTGAGAGTTCACTGCCTTTCTATGATATGTCCTTTGTGTGGCACTGAACAGCTTTTAAGGCTTTTTTTTTTTTTTAACCCTTCTTTGCAGTCCTGCAGGCTTGGTCAGCACAGACCTATCTGTAAGTTGCTGCCTGATGGGATCATGAGGGTTGGACCCACAGCCTCCAAGAAGCTCTCGGAGAAGTTGGTCACGGAGTGGTTCTCACAGACAGCCAATGCCAACAACGATGCGTTCTCCAAACTCAAACTCTACGCTCAAGTTTGCAGATATGAGCTGGGTATGATCTTTTTTTTTTTTAATGTTCCTTATTTTCATACAATTGCGATTTACTCCTTTGCAATAGAGAAGGAGGAATCGTGGCTTATTGTCTTATTGATTGGGGCAGTTTTCTGCTTTTCAACTGTATTTGAATATGTGCTAAAATGGTCTCTTACCAGCCAGCAGTGCCTTTAGGGAACGGCAGCGTGGCTGCCTGACAGGGACTTCGGTTGTCTTCTTGCACTGGGGACTTGGATTCTGAAGCAGTGATTTCCAGCAGTTCAACACATCTGGAAAAAAAAGTTATATTAAAAACAGATAGATAGCTTGATATTTCTGAAAGGCTCTTTCGAAAATATTAGAATTTGAAAATTGAATACGGATATTTTAATTTGAGAGGCAAAATAGGCTCAAGGTTTGCTCTGTTTTGTTACAACTGTAGAATTCCATAGGTCGCATGAGCGTCAGAATGGTTGCAATATAAAATGTATGCTTTTTCCCTCTGGTTTTAGGTCCTTATCTTGCTTCTCAGCCTTTGGACAATTCTCTGCTCTCCCAAACAAACCTGGTTCCTCCCTGCAGCCAGGCAGCCTCTGCTCTGCCCCCAGCCACAGCCCCTGCTGCCAATCCCAACACTCCGTCCTCGGCTCCCGCAGCTCCCAGCAGCAGCGCCATCGCAGTGAGCTCCAGCAGTGCCATGTCCTCTGCAGCCACTACAGCCAACTCCACGCTGACCACCACTGCTCCCTCCTCCTCCTCTTCCTCCTCTGCCGGCCTGGGCAGTGGCATTCCAACGAGCAAGCCTTCCTCATTCCCACCTTTCAGCAATATCAACAACACCACTCCTGCCTCCCTGCCCGCCCAGGCCGCGCCCATTCCCAACGGGCAAACTGGGGGGCAGCAGCCGCAGCCCACACTGCAAACAGCAGCAGGGATGTCTGGAGACACGGCTGCAGCGCCTGCACAGCCCCATCCAGAGGTTTCTGAAAGGTAGGGAGCTGCAGTCACACCCTCAGCTGAAAGATTGGCTCAAGTAATGGGGACTTAGGAATGCACTTTCAGCCCCTCTATAAAAATCCTGTATTTATTTTCACCAAGCTGCTTTTAAGGGGAGAATGAGATTTCAGTTGTGGTGGAGCTGAACCTTTTGGTTCCAGTTGTAGCTGCAGTTCTAATTGCATCTCAGTGTCTGCTCTGGTACAAAAATAAACTTCCCTTTTTTTTGCTTTTTTTCTCTAAAAGAGAGAAAATTCACCAAACTGCTCACGTCAATATTTTAAGGGGCTGGGGAAGGAGGGAGAGATGGATAATTGGCACTATCTTAGACTTCTATTTTCTGTAATCAAAGTTAGAGTGGTGAAGACAGCTCTTACTCTAGATATTCTTCTTCCCCAGTAAAGCAATAGCTGAGCTGTTGAGCTCCTGTAATAAAAAAGGCTAAAGGAAAGCAAAGGGATTCAGAGTTAATGATAAGCTCCTATACAAAAATGACATTAAAAGGCTCTTTCTTACCCTGCAGTTGACTCAAAGATATTTCAGATTAATAATTGACAATTTGATCTAGTTTTAAAGAAAAACGAAATCTTTATAAAACTCAGCTGTTTGTAACTGGTTTCAAAATTTCATTTCCAGCACTATGGATCGTGATAAAGTTGGAGTCCCCACAGATGGAGATTCACATGCTATCACCTATCCACCTGCAATTGTAGTTTACATAATTGATCCTTTCACATATGAAAAAAAGGATGAGAACAGTAGCTCATCCAGTTTGTGGACACTTGGACTTCTGCGCTGCTTTCTAGAGATGGTTCAGGTTCTTCCTCCCAACATCAAGAACATCATTTCTGTACAGGTGAGCCAACAGAAACAGAGTACCCTTGGCTTTGTTCTGGGGGCAGGAACACCCTCAGGGTGGAGATTTCATTTCCTTCACCAACATGACTTATCTTCAGCTGTTAAATCATGAGGTTAAAGCTTTTAGAGCAGTTTGGGTGCTATTAACCAAAGCTGAATCGGCTTGTACTTCCCAAACCCATCAGTTTTATCCCAGAGGAAATGTGGTGCCCATTCCAGTGGTGAGTGAAGTACTGGTCCTGTTCTGGGACCTGCAGCAGGACCTGCAGCAGCAGCTGCAGGAGCAGTTAACACAGGGCAGCTTTTTAGGGGATCATTAAGATTCTCTTCTAAACAAATTATTTTTTCCTCTGAAGAAAACTTCAATGAGAATAATTTCTTGAAGTCCCACAAGGCTTTAGAAGAAGTGGAAGAAACTTGGCTGCAATGTGAAATTAAAAAAGCAATGTACCAAGTGCTGCGTCAGAAGGCATTTCATCTGTTGATGAGACAATGCTTTATTTTTTTTCTCCTCTCCTCTGTTCCAGATTGTCCCGTGTCAGTACCTGCTCCAGCCTGTGAAACACGAGGACCGGCAGATTTACACTCAGCATTTGAAATCTTTGGCATTTTCAGCTTTCACTCAGTGTCGGAGACCTCTCCCAACTTCCACCAACGTGAAAACCTTAACTGGCTTTGGGCCGGGTTTAGCCATGGAGACTGCTCTGAGGAGCCCTGATGTGAGTATTGTTAAGGAGATTGTGGAATTATCCACATCAGAGGAAGCTCCCTGCTTATCAACCAACCATCTTTTATGTTAGGAATAATTCCTTCCCCAAACGTCACTGACTGTTCTGTCATCTTTCTAGAGACCCGAGTGTATTCGACTCTACACCCCTCCTTTCATACTGGCTCCAGTAAAGGACAAGCAAACAGAGCTGGGAGAAACCTTTGGAGAAGCTGGCCAGAAGTATAATGTGCTTTTTGTGGGCTACTGTTTGTCTCATGATCAGAGGTGGCTGCTTGCATCCTGTACAGACCTCTATGGAGAGCAGTTAGAAACTTGCATAATTAATATTGATGTACCAAACAGGTAAGAACCAAACTTTAATTCATTATTAGCAATAATGAATTTTCTTTCATTGCCCTGAAGAATGACATTGGGTTTGGTGCTGTAAAAAGAACTGACTTTTGTAGACTTGCTGTGTGCAAAAGTGGCTGAAGCAGATGAACATTTTCCCTATTATGTGCATATTGCTTTGAGTTAAATTTCCAGAAGAGCGTAGTTGAATTTCATGTGATTCTTGAGTGCTGCTCTGTGTTCATACTTCCCCACCTCACTTACTAGCTGTGATTAATTAAATTAATAATGTGATTAATTAAAAAAACCCAAACCCCCTGTAGCTGCAGCTGGTAGACCGCAATACCAACACTCCTGAGTCCCGTGCATGTTCAGGTTAATACAAAAAGTTCTAAATGTGGCACTGCAAACTTGCTGCGGGTGGATTTTAGCTTTGTTTTCCCTTCTTTCTTCCTTCTAGAGCTCGCAGGAAAAAGGCTTCTGCCCGCAGACTGGGTCTCCAGAAACTCTGGGAGTGGTGCCTGGGACTTGTGCAGATGAGCTCTTTGCCATGGAGAGTTGTCATAGGCCGCTTAGGAAGAATAGGACACGGGGAATTAAAAGGTAACAGCAGCAATTGTTTTCGAGTCTAAAGCTTGATTTGAAGCTTTAATTTCTCAGTCATATCAAGCGTGTCATTCCATGCCTGTTTCTGGAAGCAAAGCTCACTGATGAGATTTCCTCCCTCAGACTGGAGCTGTTTGCTGAGCCGCCGGAACCTGCAGTCCCTGAGCAAGAGGCTGAAGGACATGTGCAGGATGTGTGGCATCTCTGCTGCAGACTCCCCCAGCATTCTCAGTGCTTGCTTGGTGGCCATGGAACCCCAGGGATCCTTCATTATTATGCCAGGTATTTGGGAAACTCTCTCTCTTTCGTTGGCACGAGAGCTAACAGGTCCAGGCTTTGCCAAACTGAGGAAATGCTTGGTTTCTCTCCCCAAGATTCCGTGTCCACGGGCTCGGTGTTCGGGCGCAGCACCACTCTGAACATGCAAACGTCTCAGCTGAACACGCCCCAGGACACGTCCTGCACTCACATCCTGGTGTTCCCCACCTCTGCCTCCGTGCAGGTGGCATCGTCCACGTACACCACGGAGAACCTGGATCTGGCCTTCAACACAAACAATGGTTTGTACTTTGGATTTGTTCTTGCCTTCAAAAAAATCCCCTCGTCGCTCCCCCTATCATAAGAACAAACTGTTCATTCTAAGGAACTATTTCCATTTCTGTGGAAAACCCCTTTATTTCTAAATGTGTCGTCATACCCTGCACATAGTGAAATTGTAGCAATTCACTGGTCTTGTTCTTTTTCAAGATGGAGCAGATGGAATGGGAATCTTTGACTTGTTAGACACTGGAGATGATCTTGATCCTGATATTATAAATATTCTTCCTGCCTCTCCTGGCGGATCCCCTGTGCATTCTCCAGGGTCCCACTACCCCCATGGAGGTGATATGGGCAAGGTAACTATCGGAGTAAATACCCTTTGTGTGTGCGTGTTTTGTCTGCTTTTTCTCCATCTGTTGATTTCCTTTTGTAGAATGAAAGGTCACTTGGATATTGGATTGTCATGTCATGCTTGGATATTTCAAAATGCTTTATGTTTCAGAAGCTACAGATAATTTCTGTTAAATTTGTGCTCTCCTAATCTCCGTTGCCTGTTGTGTTCCAGGGTCAAGGCACAGATCGATTGCTTTCCACGGAATCTCACGATGAAGTAACAAATATACTGCAGCAGCCACTGGCCCTGGGTTATTTTGTGTCAACTGCCAAAGCGGGTCCATTGCCTGACTGGTTTTGGTCAGCGTGTCCTCAAGCACAAAATCAGTGTCCCTTGTTTCTTAAGGTACTGTCCTGGCAGAGCCTTGTGCAGCTCGAGGCTCTGGGGCTCAAAACTGTTCTGGTTGAACCAAAATCGGTGCGTGTCCCTGGGGGTAGTTCTGCTTTTGCTTCAGGAGAGGCCAGGGGTTCCTTTTTTGACGTTTGGCCGCTTGGAAGGTTCTGCCTTGCTCGTGGTTTCTTCCTGGTAGTCTGGACTCTTTTTTTCCCTGGTTTATGCTCCGGGATTTTGTAAGCACAGGTTGAGTTCCTGGACAGAGCTCGGGCTAAGGCTGGGCTCCTGTGGGTACTGGCGGTGAGAGGGAGGGAGGTGCCTAAGTACAGAATAAGAACTCAGTTGCCCTGGGTAAGATGAGGAATAAATTAATCTCATTCTGTATTGCACAAAGCATAAAAGCTGTTTTTTCCATGTTGGCTTTGCCAAGTTATAGCCATTGTATCATCTGTCTGGGTGCTGTCTGAGCCCCTTATCTCCTTATGGCAACATCAGGACACACTTGGCACATTTAAGGCTTTACATTGCTAGAGAGAAACTTTCTCTCTGAACAAATCAGCATCTCTAATGCCGTGCTTTGTTTTCTAATGATCCAGATAGATCTTCTGCAGCCTTGTTTGTGTCTGGATTAGCAGTTCCTCTCGGCCTAAGCTCAGCTGTGGCCTTGGTATAGGATATTTTTTTGAAGAGAGGATTTATTATTTACACTAAGCAACTCTATATATGAAATATAAATAGACTGGGCCTATAGAAAGCAAATGAACTTCCAAGTCTTTGTGTTATTAGACATCTTGGGCCACTTGAGTTGCTTTTTTAATAATCACTTAATGTAGAGAAGGGATTAAAAAAAACCCCTAATATATATTTCACTACTAGCAGTGTGCTTTTAGAAGAGTTCTGTGCGAGAGAATAGAAATACTCCGATAATTCCTGAACTTGTCGATGGCCTAAGAGAAAGATTTGTTTTGGTTTGTGTGTCAGAGGTGACTGCGAGCTCCAGCGATGTGGGCTGGGGGAAGGAAATGCGGTGTGGTCGATCAGGCTGTAACTTCTGCCTTCCTCCTTCCTTCCTCAGGCCTCTTTGCACCTCCACGTGCCTTCAGTGCAATCAGACGAGCTACTCCACAGTAAACACTCCCATCCACTTGATTCTAATCAAACTTCTGATGTGCTCAGGTATTTATCACCACCGGCTTGCAAAACCCCGTGTTTCATTTGCAATGCTGCAGCAGTGAAGCTGCATGTTTGTTTTTCCTGCTTTTTTCCTTTGCTCAGCTGATATCCTTAGCACAGATAAATTGCTGTGCTTTAAGTGATCGTCACAGAGCAGTGGAATTAAAACCAAACATCTCTCAGCCCTTCCTTTTCAAAGACTAATGAGTCTTTGAAAATGTTTGAAAAACAACGAGTTCCTCAAACTAGAAGAGAGTTTGAGGTCTAGCAGCAAAGAGAGAAATAGTTAAGCCAGAATACAGCACAGCAATCTTTGGGAAAATCTGAAGTTGCTAAAAGAACAGGAGCCCAGATCTATGCAAACATGGGATGTTAATTGAGAAAATATCAGATTATTTTTCCTTTTTTTTTTAATTTTAAAATGTGAACCTCTTTAGTATGAATTAAGAATAGGCAATTACAATGATAGTTTTCCACCAAAAGCAAATTTAGCTCTGAACTGCTGTAACAGTTTGGAAGGCATGTTATTTCTGAGTGTTGGCAAACCTATTTCATGGTTTTGATGCCAAAGATGCTGGACTGTAGTAAACGAGGGCTGTAAATCCTGGTGAGAAAATGTGTTGGCCTGACAGAGGGCTGTTTGTTTTTCAGGTTTGTTCTGGAACAGTACAATGCACTCTCCTGGCTAACCTGTGATCCTGCAACCCAGGACAGACGGTCATGTCTCCCAATTCATTTTGTGGTGCTGAATCAGTTGTATAACTTTATCATGAATATGCTGTGATCTTCATCTGAATTTTGCAAGACAAAAATGAGGAAAAGGGATATTTCACTGCAGGACTAAGTTATAATTCTTCTCAGTGCGAGTTGTTTGTGATGGGGTATGAATCTTGTTACTTCCAGCAAATATTGGTTTGACTTGTGAGAGGGGCACCCATCGCCCTGCTGTCTTGGAGTCACTGACTATGGGGGACGCTTCAGAATGATGATCAGAAAGTGTATTATAACATTTTTAGTAGCAAAAATTAACCATTTTTCCCCAGCCACAGTATTTGTGAAGAGTAATGAGCCATAGTACCCAGTCATGGTTAATGAATTTTAAAAGCATGGAGATGAGAAGAAACACGAGGAACAATTAAGTTTCAACCTATGGCTTCAGAACATCAAGATGTTCTTGTATTGGATTATAGTACTTAGTATTCAAAAATGCCTGCATCTCTTATTTATTGTAAGTTTTTAAATGTATAAATTGTCTTATATTTCTTAACCTCTTTTATAAAAATTTTCCTAGAAGGTTTATACTGCCTTCTTGCTTTAAAGCAATTGGTCTAAAATATATGTAATCGTCTTAATTAAAAGTTGCAGTAGGTTGCTTTTAGAGTATTATTTTTTTGTAAGGGGTGGGTGGGTACAGTAAATTTGTATTGTCTTGATGTACAGTTTAATGGGGATAGAGGGGTTAATGTCCATACCATTGTGTGTGGGGGATTTACAGCTAAGCTGTAGTTGCAGAGTACATGTACAGTAATGAAGTTCACTGTGTTTATATAAATTGAAAAGGTACCGGGTCTTACAGCATTTTATATCACACCTTTACAGAGTAACAATGGCAATATATAAGTGATATTGTAGGTGGTTTAACTTGTAGTGAGAATAACATGAATAAACTCTTCAATTGAAGTTTGTGTTATGGTTCAGGGCTGTGGCTAGATTCTCAGATCCACTTCCAGGACACGAGTTTGAATGTCACAAGAATCTCTCTTGTGCATTGTTGCTCCCTGGATATTCTTGGCACTGTGCTCACTGCATTGTTTGCTTCCACTTTTATGATAAAATGGGAACCTGAGGCGGAACACGCAGAAAACTCCGACCTCATCCAAAGTCTCCCGCCAGGCTGAAGTTTAGCCCAGCTCTAGCCATTTTACAAATGCAAAACCAGTCAATCTTGACTTTAAGATTGGTGTGTGTTTAACTCAAATGTGGTGTATATAGATTCTCAGTGAATTCTGGTATTCAGATTTTATTCCACTAGTTAAAAAAAAAAAAAAA
>VWZN01003112.1:296710-313754 GCA_013396955.1 Regulus satrapa
AGGAGCTGCTCCCGCACCTCTGGCACGGCTGGACGGGTCCAGGAGCTGCTCCCACACCTCTGGCACGGCTGGATGTGCCAGGGAGCCTCACACCGCCGCCGCCACGTGCCCCCTCAGTCGAACCTCCGTCGTAGTTATCGTGACAAAACGCAGCAACAAAAAAGCGATTTAAGGAACAAACACTATTTCTGCCGAATGCCATAAACACTGAGTTGTACAAATTGTGATCGAGGAAATGAAGAAACTAANGTTCCCGCCCTCAGCCCGCCCGCCCTGGCGTCACTTCCCGCTTCCCCCGGTAGTGGCGGCGGGGGGGGGCGGGGGCCGGGAGGGGGGCGCCGCCGCCATGTCCGAGTGCTCGGCGCTGCAGTTCGTCAGCCCCTACGCCTTCGAGGCGATGCAGAAGGTGGACGTGGTGCGTCTGGCCGCGCTCAGCGACCCCGAGCTGCGGCTGCTGCTGCCCTGCCTGGTGCGCATGGCGCTGTGCGCGCCCGCCGACCAGAGCCAGAGCTGGGCGCAGGACAAGAAGCTGATCCTGCGGCTGCTCTCGGGGGTCGAGGCGGTCAACTCCATCGTGGCGCTGCTGTCCGTGGACTTCCACGCGTTGGAGCAGGACGCCAGCAAAGAGCAGCAGCTGCGGTAAGGCGGCGAGGCGAGCGGAGACGGGTGGCGGTAGCGCTGTGGGGCTTTTCCAGCTGCTGCCGTTGCTGCGGCTGCTGAGGCGCCGTGTCCCGGGCAAGCCCCGGCGTTCCGCGGTGTGCCCGGGTCCGCGGAGCTGTGCCGTGCCCGCGGGAGCTGCCCCGGCAGGGAAGGGCTGGGCTGGCTCTGTGGGAGGAAGGGACAGCTCAGCTGGATGCGCTTTCCTCGCTGTTTGTGCTGCTGGGGAGTAGAAACACTTGAAATTTTCAGTAGTGTACTGAATTCGCTTTTTATTTTTTTTGTACGGCAAAAGAGATCCCTGGAGAGCTGCTCGCTGCCTTCACCCGGAAGCATTTCTGCCTTCGCCAAAAGCTTTAATCCGTTCTGTTTTGAATTGTGTGCCAGGCACAAGCTGGGAGGTGGCAGCGGAGAGAGCATCCTGGTGTCCCAGCTGCAGCACGGGCTGACGCTGGAGTTCGAGCACAGCGACTCTCCCCGGCGGCTGCGCCTGGTGCTCAGCGAGCTTCTGGCCATCATGAACAAGGTGAACTTCCCCGGAGGGCGATATTTGGGAGTTTTAGGTTGCCCTCTGGGCTGGCTGGTGCAGTGGTTCTGTTTCTGGGGCTGCCGGTGGTGTGAGCACTCCTCTCCAGCCCCTACCTGCTTTATCCATTTCAGAGTATCAATCTGATTGAGTGGTGGCTTGTGCTTAAATTCTTCGTGGCTTCCTGAAGGAAGTCTTTGATGTTGTTAAAGAAACTGTAATCTGCTGTGCTCAAGCATAATGTGATTTGGTGATCTATCAGTGCAGAAATCGGAAATTAAGTGATGGCTTTTCTCCATCCCATTCTTTGCTCCTATTGCAGTGTGATATTAGCCATCATATTTCTTTTCCCCCACTTCCTTGGTCACCAAACATTTTATTTTCCTTGTAAACTTAGAATGTCACTGGGCTATTTTTCCTTCTTCTGAAAAGAAGCAATGATGCCATCTGTGTTGAAGTATTTCCAGTAGTAAATAATTCCTATTCTCCAAACTTCTCCTGCTTGTTCCGTTTAATCTGTTAAACATGCTGAATTTAAAGCAGATTTTGACAAATCACTTCGTAAAACCTGTTTACTGATGACAAGTGTTGTCTTGCAGGTGTCAGAATCAAATGGTGAGTTTTTCCTCAAATCTTCGGAGCTCTTCGAGAGTCCTGTTTACCTGGAGGAGGCAGCAGATGTTCTCTGCATTTTGCAAGCAGGTGCGGTGTTTCTGCATTTATGGTGTTTTCTGACCTATCACAAACGTAACTAAACAGCTTCGGGGGAGCTTTTGTGGCTGATGTCAGATGAATCTAAGCTGTGCAGCTCTTGGAAACAGAGATTTTGTTTCTGTGATGAAACATTGTGACTTTTAACCCCCTCTTTCCACGCAGAGCTGCCGTCGCTCTTGCCAATTGTGGATGTGGCTGAGGCTCTGCTGCACGTTAAGAACGGAGCCTGGTTCCTTTGCCTTCTGGTGGCCAATGTCCCTGACAGCTTCAACGAGGGTGAGTTACAGCTGCTCCTGCAGCTTTTGAAAGGATTTCTAGCAGTGAGGTTAATTCTGGGCCAAACCAGGAGTGTCATGCAGGTTGGAACTGCTGGGTGCTGCCACCTGGGCGTGCTGAAAGGCTCCCTGGGCAGGGAACTGGGCTAAGAACCTCCTGTATCCCTGCACACAGTTCTTGTCTCCTCCATGGGGACAGTGAGGGGATGCTGAGGGAAGGGCAGATTTGCTCAGGGCTGCTCTTGGCCCTTCAGTGTGCAGAGGTTTGATTAAGAACGGCGAGCGGCAGGACGAGGAGAGCGTCGGCGGCCGGCGCAGGACGGAAGCTCTGCGGCACCTGTGCAAGATGAACCCTTCCCAAGCCCTCAGGGTGCGGGGCATGGTGGTGAGTCTGGCGTGGGAATCCCACTTCAGAACCTTCCCGAAGCTTCAGACCCCTCAGAGATGACTGATGTTTCATCCAGGTGGAAGAGTGTCACCTGCCAGGTCTCGGCGTGGCTTTGACCTTGGATCACACCAAGAACGAATCCTCCGACGATGGAGTCAGTGACTTGGTGTGTTTTGTGAGTGGTTTGCTGCTTGGAACAAATGCAAAGGTTCGGACGTGGTTTGGAACTTTCATCCGAAACGGCCAGCAGGTAGGAAAATCTTTTTGAGTATTCTCAGAATTCTTTTATTCTGTATTCCTGTAGCTTGCTGTAAATCTTTTGGGCGTGTGCTGCAGATTTGTCTGAGTGCATACAAATCCTGCTGCACAGCTTGGAGGAGCCTTTGCAAGGCAACCTCCCTTTAGGGGGCTCTCAGGTCTATAAATAATGTCCCTGAAGGCAGCAGCTATTTTGTTGTTCTCCTGAGAGGTTTTTAGGCATGGAAACCAGGGAATTGGATCTTTGTAATATTTGTCTGATAAATATATTCATGCTCAGTTTTCACAGTGGGGAGATGCATCTCGACTCGCTTAGGTGACTTAGTTAAAGCTTGGAACTTTTATTTAAAAAAAAACCCCTCTTTTTGACTGTGGGAGCTTTTCTACAATACGTTGTTCAACGGGCTGGATTTGACGTCGCTCTCATCTTTTTAACCTCTTCCCCAGAGAAAAAGAGATAACATCAGCTCTGTGCTGTGGCAGATGAGGAGGCAGCTGCTGCTGGAGCTGATGGGGATCCTGCCCACGGTGCGCAGCACGCACATCGTGGAGGAGGCTGAGGCTGACACGGAGCCCAACGTGTCCGTGTACTCGGGGCTGAAGGAGGAGCACGTGGTGAAGGCCAGCGCCCTGCTGCGCCTCTACTGCGCTCTCATGGGCATTGCTGGCCTCAAGTAAGGAACCTTCTCGTGCTCTGGGGTTTTGGGCACTCCCGGCTCAATGCCGCCGCCGCCTCCTCAAAACTTGAGGTGGGGACTCAGCAATTTCAGTCCTCTGGTGCTGCAAAATCACCTCTGCAGACTTGTTGAGAGAATTCCAAACCCACGTGGCTGGAGCAGTGTGTAGGGTTATCAGCTGTTTTCTCTTCTAGCAACATGCATTGTGTGCCTTTTGAATTTCTGTTCCTTTGCTTTGACTTTTTAGAGAGTGCTAAGGTAGCATCTTTATGCATTGTTAGTTTTAATTTAGGTGGTTTGTACTGATAGGCAAGACTATATCCTGGGGAACTTCTCTCACTGTCGTCTCGTAACAGTTCAGAGTAAATCACCACCTTGGTACATTGAAAAACAGGGAAAATTCAGTCTTTAACCACGGTGAGACTGGAAATCTGTTCCCTGTTAAGTGCCCAGCCTTGTTTTGTTTCTCTGTGCTGCTCAGGCCCACGGATGAGGAAGCTGAGCAGCTGCTGCAGCTGATGACGAGCCGCCCTCCCGCCACGCCGGCCGGCGTCCGCTTCGTGTCCCTGTCCTTCTGCATGCTCCTGGCCTTCTCCACTCTCGTCAGGTACTCTCCATGCAGGAGGAGCTCTGCAAGATCTCACTGGTTTGTGCCCTTCTCAGAGCTGCAGAGGTTCTTTTTTTCCCTAATTCTTTATAAAATCTCCGTATGGGGATGGAAGGGATTTGTCTCGCTCTCTGGTGAGTGAATGGATATTTCACTCCTGTTTTATAGCGAGTCTTTTGAGAGGTACCAGCGTGAACTTAGCCTGAGTGGTTCCTTGAAGACTGAAGGAGGCCTGACTAGTTCACAAGTTTGTGGCTGAATTCCTTAGAAGCAGTGCAGATAATTTAGGGGTGTAGCTTTCTGTTGGGTGCATTCCAAAAAGGAAGTTCCCTGACAGTTGGACTGACCTTTGTGCCAAATATCACTGCTTATCAGCAGTTGGATGCTAAAGGGAAGGCGACAGAACGTCTCCTGCTGGAAGATTCCTCAAATATTGGCTTTTCTGCAAGTGATAGTAAAACTGGCACTGGTTTTCTGGGATCCATTATGGGTTTTCTTTGTGCAGCACCCCAGAACAGGAGCAACTCATGGTGATGTGGCTCAGTTGGATGATAAAGGAAGAAGCCTACTTTGAAAGGTGAGAGCAGGATGGATTTGTTTTAGTGATCCCAGTAATCTCACATTTATTTATGTCCTATTTACTGATGTCCTGTATTTCTTCCTCTTATCATCAGCATTTCTGGTGTGTCTGCTTCCTTTGGAGAGATGCTCCTCTTGGTAGCCATGTATTTCCACAGCAATCAGCTCAGTGCCATCATTGATTTGGTCTGCTCCACCTTGGGAATGAAGGTAAATCCTAAATTATTTCTAGCCTCTATTTCTGTCTAAAAAAATCAGAAAAAAAATCGAAATTAATTTAAAAATTTAAAACAGCTAAAATTTTTTATAAGTAAAAAACCAGCTTTTTTTTTACTGGGTTTTGGTACTTTGGATATAAAGAACTTTGTTTTTGCTAATATGCCTAAAGTAAATATAACCTGGAAAATGAGTAATATTTCCTCTGGAAAAACATTAAAATGTGCATAGCTGTTGGTATGGAGGAATGTGATGACAAAAGTGTCTTTAAAAAGTGCTGCCCTGTTGAAATCATTATTCCCAAGAAATGAACTTTTTAGAGGATGAAGAAGTTTCCATCTTGAGCTGCAAAGCTTTTACTTTAACTAGTTAAAGATCTATATATGTAGAAATTAATTACAGTAAATTACCAAAGGAGATTTGCCAGCAATTCACTATTGTGAAACAGCGTCTCACCAGATGTAAAAGCTGGAGAGGGAGTTTTTAGGACAAGGAAGACATGGGGTGATGAACTTGGACGTTGGAAAATATTTCTGTTGGACATTTGATACAGATGTGAATTGACTGGGATATCAGGAAAACAGACAAGTTTTAAAAGGCTTGAAGTGAACAGTTTATAAAATGAATTTGCAGTCCTTAGTCATAAGAAAGATAGAACTTGCAGTTCTAATTGCTTTCATCTGAATTTCAGATTGTTATTAAGCCCAGCTCGCTCAGCAGAATGAAAACAATCTTCACACAGGAGATCTTCACTGAGCAGGTATTTTCAACCTAGAGATTTTTTTTACCCCTTTGCCCTTTCCCTTTGGGTTATTCCCCAAACAAAGGAGATGCCAGTCGGGGCTGTGGCTGTGTGACTTTGGCACCTTGTGCCAAGTGTTGTTTTCTGTTCCTTGTCTCTTCCCTCCAGGTGGTTACAGCCCACGCTGTCCGTGTGCCTGTGACAGGCAACCTCAGTGCCAACATCACTGGCTTTTTACCTATTCACTGCATTTACCAGCTCCTGAAGAGTCGTTCCTTCACCAAGCACAAAGTATCCATTAAGGTACCACCTTCCTTTTATTTCTGTTCGTGCTGATGAGGTTTTGCAGGCTGGCTGACTTATGGGAGCAGAATTATTGATCAATCTTGTACCTTCCTATCATGTAATTTAAGAATTAACCATGTTTTAAGTTTTAGCTCTGTAATCCACAGAACAAGGCCTAAAGAAGTTAAAAATAAAAGTCTCTCTCCCCCATCTGTGCTTAATTATAGTCAGAATGATTTTCCAGCCAGAACAAGTCCTGTTTGTGAGTCAGGGTCCAGGATACAGAGTCTGTGACCAATTGAGGAATGCTGTTACCCTTTCCAAAGTCAAAGCCTCAGTGATTCAAAGGGGCTGTACTTGCAGACAGAGCAGACTGGCAGCTCTCGTGTCAGGGGATGTTCTCTTGTAGGACTGGATCTACCGGCAGCTCTGTGAAACCAGCACCCCACTGCACCCTCAGCTGCTTCCCCTCATCGATGTCTACATCAACTCCATCCTCACTCCTGCATCCAAATCCAACCCAGAGGCCACCAACCAGCCTGTCACAGAACAGGAGATCCTGAATGTTTTCCAAGGACTCTCTGGGGTAATAATCTTGTTTGGATCTCCCTTGTACTTTATGAGGATGGTGCTCAGGATTTTTGATTTGTCTCACTTTTTATTTTCGCTGCCTCTAAACTCCCTCCTGCTACACTCATGTGTTTTGAAGTGAATCTTGTTACTCAGATATTCATCATATTCGGTGGGTAAATCCAAATTTCTCTTCCTAAGAATCAGGAATGCGACCTGACCTTTGTGTGTGGATTTTTTTTGTGCAGGGAGAGAATCCTCGTGCCACCCAGCGCTTCAGCATCACCACACAGCTGCTCGTCCTCTACTATGTCCTGTCCTATGAGGAGGCACTGCTGGCCAACACAAAGATTCTAGGTAAGTGTGAGAGCATCAGGGGGAAACAGATTAACTGAAAGTTAGGTGCAAAGAGGGGGAGAATTCACACTTCTGTCAGATTTAAGCACAGCATAAAACCTTTAGAAGCTCGGATTAAATAAAACATTGCTGTAGAGATTCAGGACATAAAGTTTCTGCTAAAACTCCATAGTGGAGTAATTTGTTTTACAGATTAAAAGAGGTCCAAGCTGATTTACAAAGAATGTTTATGAGCATCTAAGGAATGCAATAACAATTAACAAAGACTTCATTATTATTTGAGATCTTCATTTACTCACATATCATCAGATGTGCACACATTTTTTTTTTTTGAGTTGGCAAATTTTATAGTTGGTAGTACTTAATGATCCCATTTTTACCTTTGAATTTAAGACTTTCTATCAGTTCTGAAAGATTATTGTGTATTTTATTGATGAAATTAAACTTCAGGGAAAATTCAATGTTTATATCTGGTGTGTGTTTTTGCCAGCCCTTTTTAAGGTGCAAAACTTCCACTATTCTTCAGTCTCTTTCCTTCATGCTAACCAAGGAAATCTGAAATACTATAAAATCAATGACAGTTATTTGATATTTTCTCTATTTTACCTGGATAATATAGAGACAAATGCTTTACATTTTCCTTATCAATCCAGTTGGGGATAGAATTGTTTCCAGCTCTAACTGCTATGTTTGGTTTCTTGTCCTGTTCCCCTGTAGCTGCAATGCAGAGAAAACCCAAGTCCTACTCCTCAGCCTTGATGGATCAGATTCCAATCAAGTACCTCATCCGGCAGGCACAGGGGCTGCAGCAGGAGCTGGGAGGTAAAAATGTGTCTGAAGGTCTGAAGTGCACGGAAAGGAAAAGGCTGAGTGTTCTCAGTGGCTGTGGCTTTTTTCACTGCTTGCTTTTAAAATCTGTCAGGAGCGGCTACTGAGATTGCAGAGATGTTTGAGGAGTCACAGTGGAAGTGTGAGGAAAGCAGTTCCTTTTAGAGTAGGTCTCACCTCCCTAGGGCTGCCTTTAGGGTAGGAATTACCTGAGAGTGTTGAATATTCCAGGGTGATTTAGGAGTTACTTTCCAAAGGGTTCTGTGCGAGTTGGAGCATCTGGCTCTCGAGCTGCCGGGCAGCGATGCACTTCAGGGCTTGAGGTAAAATACACAGCTGTGTTCAGGTGGCAGATGGAGCTCAAATCTGAGCTGTGAATGTCCCCGATTGTCCCCAAGGCTTGCACTCTGCCCTGCTGAGGCTCCTGGCCACCAACTACCCCCACCTGTGCATCGTGGACGACTGGATCTGCGAGGAGCAGATCACCGGCACCGACGCCCTGCTCAGGAGGATGCTCCTCACCAACATGGCCAAGAACCATTCTCCCAAACAGCTCCAAGAAGGTAAAGAACTGCATTCCAAGTAGATTCTTTCCAAATGGATTGGAATATGGTAGATTTGGAAGTGTGTGATGATACTGCATTTGTAAAACTAAAATGCTTCGGTGCTTCAAATGTCAGAGGTGCAGTTTTACCAAGATTCTGTTGTTTCTGTTTTACAGCCTTTTCCATGCTGCCTGGAAATCACACCCAGCTGATGCAGATCCTGGAACATTTGACCCTTCTCTCAGCTGGAGAATTGATCCCCTATGCAGAAGTGTTGACCTCGAACATGAATCTCTTGCTGGAAGCTGGAGTCCCACGGGGCATTCTGCAGGCTGTCAATAAACTCTGGATGGTTCTGAACACTGTCATGCCCAGAAGGTATCAAGGCTTAAACTGCTGTTTGGTTTCTTGGTGCACATAGGTGGGAGGCCACTTTTTCTTTAAAAAATAATAACACATTGCCTTTATCTTGGAGATTGGAGGCTGTGACTGATAGAATGTGTTGGAGCTGCATTTTTTTTTTTTTTTTAGTTTGTTGACCTTTTTTGCATTTAAAAGGAAGGTGGTTCTTGTTCTCAGGGGAAAGGAAGTCTTCAGTTTAAAATACGGGGATATTTTATAGTGTCCATTGTTTGTGATGAATTATTGATGGAACAGGAACTCACTTTGGTAAGAAAATGCCTTTTTTATGAAGTGGATACTCTACTTTCCACTGCAGTGAAAATTGCTGTAAGGTCAGGGAGGGAGTGTGAGTTAACACTACCTTGGTTAACTTCAAGTGCTGCAAATGGGGTTTTTGCTAATTGATAGGCCTAGAAAAATATGTCTGAGTGACCAAATGCATGGGGAACCCCTTTTCTTATACTTTTTTTCTATTAAAACGATCATAAAAATATTCTCATTTTAGGTTGTGGGTGATGACTGTTAATGCCCTGCAGCCCTCAGCAAAAATCGTGCGACAGCAGAAATACACCCAGAATGATCTGATGATTGATCCCCTGATTGTACTGAGGTGTGATCAGAGAGTTCACAGGTGAGTGTCTGGCTGCTGCACAGTGAGTGCTTAACACAAACCTCCTAAAAGCTTTCAGCACTTCAGAACAGCTTTTCAGACTGATCCCAGGAGCTTGGCAGTTGCATCTGTGTTGTTTAAAGCTTGGCCTGAGGACTGTGGAGCTGGGCCTGCTCTTCCAGCATTTCACCCTGTCCAGCTGTGTTTTCCAAACTGGGGGATTTGCACGTGGCTCATCCGGTTTGGATGTGGCTGTGTGAATTTGTGGAGCACAGACTTTGCAGCGTGCTGGAAGTGGCTGCTGCCACGTGGTGCTGAGTGAGGTGTAGCTGTAACATCCTTGCAGCTCCTGTGCCCGGAGGTTATTCCATCCTTTTTTGGGCAGCTGTTTCTGCCAGTGGGTGCTGATGGATGTGACAGAGGCAGATTTGCTTCGTTTCCCAGGGAGTCTTTGCAGCATTTGGAAATTGCTTTCTGCAGATGTCAGGGGTGCCAGAGGAGGAGCTGTGCTGCTGCAGCCTCCGGGAGTGCTTTTGGTTTGTTCATGTGACTGAACTGGCTTTGTTCTGCTGTGTTCCCATCTCAGGAGTCCTCCTCTGATGGATATCATTTTGCACATGTTGAATGGATATCTTCTTGCTTCCAAAGCTTACCTTAATGCTCACCTGAAGGAAACAGCAGAGCAGGACATTAGGCCGTCCCAAAACAATGCAATGGGTCCAGAGGCCCCAGAAGTTACAAGGGAAGAGTTAAAAAACGCTTTGCTTGCTGCTCAGGTAAGAAATGGATATTCCACAATGTGAGGAAGAACAGTGATGAAAGAGAAATGCAGAAACAGGAAATTAAAAAATGAGGCCTTTTACTTTTTTTTTTTTCATACCACCTTCTGTTACCATGGAAAACTGCCTCTGTATTCAGATGGTTAAATATTTTCTTTTCTCTAGTCTGATTTACTGCTTTGATAGTGATTGTTCTGTCAGAGCAGAAGAGTTCTGCTCACCAGGCCCCTTTGCCTTGATGCTTGTGTGGTCCAGAGCCCGCTTCTGTGATTGGATTTGGAGCAGTAAAACATCAATAAACGTTTTTATTGATGACAGACCCATGCCTGATCATCTGCAAGATGTTTCAGAGAGGCAGCCAGCACTGGAAAGTGGGAGGCTGAAGAATGGTTCACTTCCTTAGCTTGACATTATGGAAATTCCTGAGTAATCCTGTTCTTCATCCCTCTGTCTGGAAAAATGTCACATAGGGAGTTCCCATTATAATACTATTCTTGAGTTAATAGAAAGTTTTATATTTAAATGGGCAGGGTGCTGAATACTGGGAATTACATGGCCCTGTGCATTATTTTTCTGCTCTGGATGCTTTAAGGGACTGCTGGGTATTTATTTTGAAGCAATATGAGATTCCTCTGACTTTACTCTTTTCATCTGTGATTGTGGTATTTTGTTAGATTTTGCCTTTTTCTGCTTTGCATCTTGATTGACCCTTGACGATTTTTAAATATTCTACAGGACTTGTGATTCCTGAGCTGAGTAATTTTCATTCCATACTTAAAAATGAAATCCTAGAAAAGCTAGAAATCCTAACCACCGACAATCTTCCATTTCTTAAATTGCCCTTATTTTGTATTTGATTTTTATTTCACCGGGGGAGGAAGTTTGAAGCATCTTCCGTGGCTTTTCTCCCCCAGGACAGTGCTGCTGTGCAGATCCTTCTGGAGATCTGCTTGCCCACAGAAGAAGAGAAGGGCCAGAGCAGCCCTGCTGCTGCTGCTGCTGCTTTCCTGCAGGATGTGCAGAGCCCCCCGAGCCCGCAGGGTGCCGAGGCAGAGGAGGAGGAGCAGAGTTTGCTGTGCAACCTGCGGGAGGTGCAGTGCCTCATCTGCTGCCTGCTGCACCAGATGTACATTGCTGACCCCAACATCGTCAAGCTGGTGCATTTCCAGGTGTGTCCCTGCGCTGCTTCAGCTCTCTCCTGGTTTGGCAGGGAGGGAAGGAGCCCAGGGGAGCTGCTGAGTGTTCCTCAGGAATGGAAACAACCCACTTTTCTCCTTCCTGTCTCCCCCAGCGTGCAGAGCTCACTCTCCCTCCCTGTGTCGGTGCTTGGTTGTAGTGAGTGCCCAAACTCTCACCCTGCTTTGTGCCTCTGCCCTTTGCAGTTTGTCCATCTAGGCCAGGGAAAGCTGCCCTAATCATCTTGTAATTGCTTGTTCCACATCTTTTGTGGGTTACTTTTTTTCCTGCTCATGGTTTTGAATTAATATTCCCATTATTCAAAATTAATTTGCCTTCAAATGTAAACATCTCCTTATCTTTCCTTTTTGTTAGGGCACGGTTTATCTCTTTAGACTGGAAGGAGAAAGGTTGGCCCTGCAAAAGCTGCTGAGCACCTCCAAAAAAAAAAAAAAAGAAAAAAATAGAAAATAGGGAAGATCTGCAATTTTTAAAATATAAATGTCTTTTTAATGCATATTAGATTGCTCCTTGCCAGATGGCAGACTCTTTACAAGGAGTTAATTTGCCTTGACCTGGAACTGATTAAATGATAAAAGAGTCATTATGGGGCAGTTGTGAAATGAGCAAGTTGGGGCTGATGGTGAAATTTGGAACAAGGGAAAGACACAGAAGGAAAAGGTCACTGCACTCTGCTTCCCTCTGGGGCGTGGAGGGAGAGCTTTCATGCAAATAAATCATTGAATATTGAGGATAAAACTGATTCCGAGCCCGGGTTTGTACCCAGCTTGCCTCTTGTTCCCTTGGCCTGCTGCAAACTCTGAACAAAAGGGAGTTATAAATATATTCATTTTGAAACAAAGCATTAACACAGGTGTAATTTAAATTCTTAGTTGAAGCAGAATTTTTAAAGCACGCTTGTGACACGTTGACACCTCTTTGTCCATCCCACAGGGTTATCCATGTGAACTCCTGGCTCTGACAGTGGCTGGGATCCCATCCATGCACATCTGTCTGGATTTCATTCCTGAGCTCATTGCCCAGCCCGAACTGGAAAAACAGGTACTGAGCACTCACCTGGCTGGAGAGCCTCTGTGGGCATTAACCTGGTGAAATACTGGCTGAGGGAGGAGAATAAAACAGTGAAAACTGAAAACCTCCTGTTGTAACTTGCCTGGGATGTTCAGGTAATATCTGTGGCACTTTTACCTTAAATTAAAGGCCTGGCATTGAAGGCAACTGGAATTTGTTGGGTTAAAGAATCCCTGTTTCTACATCAGACCAACTTTGTAGTTGCTCTTTTTTAATCCTTCCTAAATATTCAGTTACTGCTGATCAACTGAGGTTAAAAGTAGAATGTATCAGACCTAAATATCTTCTGCAAGGGTTGTGTTGCACGTTGTGTATTGCTTTATTGCTCGTCATTAATGTTGGATTAATGTCTGGGGGAGATTTGGAAACACTTTGATTAATGTTAAATACGCCTGGGTTATTTTTCTTAATACCCACAGAAAAATAATCAGCGCCTATTGTTAAAGCTTCTTTGGTTTCAGTTTCCTTCATGGTAAAACAGAGAATATTTACTTACTGTTAAATGTGCTGAAGAGCTTTGGCTAGAAGTTGTAAACCATCCTGGAACTTGATGGCTTTTCTCTCTTTTGCCAGATCTTTGCCATCCAGTTGCTCTCCTACCTGTGCATCCAGTATGCCCTGCCCAAATCCCTGAGCGTGGCTCGTTTGGCCATCAACGTCATGGGCACCCTGCTCACAGGTACCCCCTCAACAGCCCCGCATCTCCCTGCTGGGGGAGCCTGGAGGATTTCTCTAGGCTCAACACGGTTTTATCTCATTGCTGATGTAAAAATAACAGCAGTTCTTGGTTGGGTTTTATAATCATTTCTTTTTACTTCTCCCTCCGTGGCAGTTCTGACCCAGTCCAAGCGTTACACGTTTTTCATGCCCACCCTGCCTTGCCTGGTGTCCTTCTGCCAAGCCTTTCCTCCCCTCTACGAGGACATCATGTCCCTGCTCATCCAAATTGGACAAGTGTGTGCCTCGGATGTTGCGACGCAGACGCGGGACTTCGACCCCATCATCACCCGTAAGTGCCGGCGCAAGGGCCAGGAGGGCTCAGCTTTGCCATCTCACCGCAGCCATCTCGGTGTTACGGCTGGGAAAGAACAAATCTGACCCTTCCTTGGGTGAGCTTTGCTTCTCCCTCTTCCTTTCCCAGGTCTGCAGCAGCTGAAGGAGAAGCCCCACGATTTCTCAGGGCTCTATAAAGACTCCTCCAGCAAAAGCTGTTCCAGGGACACGGCCAGCCTGGACCCTGACGTTCGCCTGTGCCAGTGTGTGGAAAACACCATCATTGAAATCATTAACATGAGTGTCAGTGGAATTTAGGAAAAAGAAAACTCCAGGGAAGTTGCCCTGTAGCTTTTCCCTCTCTTTATGGTGCCTAAATTTGGGAAAAAAAAAGCTGTGAAAGTGGACTGAGGAGCTGGAGCACACGTTTTTCACGTGTGGATTCAGTCGTGGCTGAGAAGAAAATCCCTTCAAGAGGGTTTTGTTGCTTCCAGTGAAGACTTGTGATGGGATCAGGAAATAATTTCCAGGGAAAGCAGGGATTTTCAGGCTTGCTCAGCTCCTGAAGTGACACAGCCACACACCTGAAAGGGTTTTCTAACACTGCAAAGGGAATATTCATTTTGTTGGGCAAACTGCAGAATGGTGAGTGAGGAAAATTAGAGATTGAAGTGGTTTGCTTGAGTGAAATGAGCAGAGCGAGTTGGAGTAAAGTACTCCAAGGAATACTTGAAAAAGTGGTGTCAAAAACCTGCACCATCACACTCGAGTTGTAAGAAAATGAGAAAATTGATTTGGGTGTCAAAAACCATTCCGTTCACGAGATCAGGAATTCCATTGAAAGGTCAACCAGCCATCACTGAGAGTTTGAAACTGGTCTGAAAGTTTCTTTTAAAAAGGAAAAAAAAAAAAAAATACTGATAGTAAAAATGAGCCGTGTGCATGGGGTTGTTATACAGCTCAGATTGGGGTTTTTAACTTGGGAAAAAGAGATGAAAAAGACTGGAAGAAATGAGCATCGAGGTGTCTTTAAAAACTGAAATGGAGCCTGAGGGTGGCCGCAGAGGAGGGAGGGGCAGCTTTCAGCCGTGCCAAAGCAATTCCAGGGCCAGGTCCTCTGTGCTGCAGCCTGGGGTTGGTTCTGTTGTGTGGCGGGATGGAATTCCCACATGGAAATGGAGAAAGGCCTGGATTGGAGTTCCAGGATTCCTCCCCGTCACCGTCTGCCTACCGAGTGGATTTTGGCCATCTTGATGTAAATGGTGTAAATAATCCAAATGTATTTTTTTTCCTCCTCAGTTCCAAGTGTCATTTTTTATGCTGTAGTGGTATTTAAATAAAAAAAAACCAAACAACAGTACACTGACTTTGCAAAAATATGAATCTTTCCATGGTGTTTGCTGTGCGCTCTGCTTAAAGCAAGGATAATAATAGAAATAATAATAATAACAATAGTAGTAATAATAATAATAACAGCAGTAATAGTAATAATAATAAATAGTAACAATAATGTGAATGATAACCAAATAATAGCATGCAATACTTATAAAATATGAAATAACATTATAAATACAAACCCAAAATTACAGAATAATGAAGCTATCATATATTATAATAATAATAATAATAATGATAAAGGCCAAGAAGGATTTGTGGCGCAGTTGCCTAGCAACGCGCACAACCCGGAAGCCAAAGAGCCGCCCGGTGATTGGCTCCCGGCGCTCAGGGAGCCTCCCGGTGTGCGCTTTGCTGATTGGCGGCGCGCGGCCCTTTCCTGTCAGCTGATTGGCCGGGGCGGAGGCGGGAAGGACGGAGCGCGCTGAGGGCTGAGGGGCCGCGGGGCCGTGAGGGGAGCGGGGGAGCGGCTGCGGCGCCTCCGCCTCGCCGAGCACACAGAGGAAGCGAGAGCCCAGGTGCTGCTGTGTGGGCTGGGCTGGGGCGGTGCCGCCGTTTCCGGAGCGCCGCCTGCCCTCGGCGGCCAAAGCAGCTGTGCCCGGCGGGAGGAGGTGTCGCTGAGGGAGCGCCCGGTGGGTGTGGGCGCGCCGCGAAGGGTCCCCGCCGTGGCCCGGGCCCTCCGTCCTCCTCAGGGGCAAATTTAGTCCGGAGCTGGGCTCGTTTGAGCGAGTCCTGCGCCCTGAATGGGTTGCGGGGGAGCCTTGAAGCGAGGCGGCATTTTCTCTTGGCTGTGAACTCATGTCCGCGGTCTTCTTCGGCTAGAATTGCTTTTTGCTGTTGGCAAGCTCGATGGTGAAGCTGAATCGTGCCATGCATTGATGTTTTCTTTGGGTTTTTATTTTTATTTTATGTATATGTTTAATTCTTAGAAGTCAGACGAGGACACAAATCAGCGAGTTAATTTGTCCCAGGGACTCTGCAGGTTTCAAGTTGCTGTCTTACTTTGTCAGGGTTGAAAAACGATGAGAAAAAAAAAAATC
The DNA here is from genome assembly GCA_013396955.1 of Regulus satrapa. Taxonomy (NCBI): domain Eukaryota; kingdom Metazoa; phylum Chordata; class Aves; order Passeriformes; family Regulidae; genus Regulus; species Regulus satrapa. Next base: position 312,422 of record VWZN01003112.1, read on the forward strand.
CCCTGTGTTGTTCAAAAATGTCTCTTAAAGCCATTTATGCCTCTTCAATATTTTTAGTTCAATAATTTCACCCTTTGAGCACAGGGAAATTCTCTTTTATTATCCAGAGATATTCAAGGTAATGATCACAGAATAGTAGAGTGAGTGATACTCCTTTCCCCTTAATTACTGTTTTATTTGTGGGAGAAAGATGTTTTTAAACATCTCATCCTTCAAGTCGCTCTCCAGTTTTATATTTTATTGCTATAAAACGTACGAGTTGCTGCGTGTTTGTAGTTTATGACGTCTCGCAGTTCAAGCTGACTGAACTCCAAAAGCTGGCTGGTTTAAAATATCCTAAAATCCTATTTCCCAGCTCTGTTAACACCTTTTTGGTGCTCCGTCCCTTTCGGGCCTCGCTCGTTAGCGTCGAGTCACCAATTCTGTGTTTTAATTGCAGTGTTAAACCTGAAGGAAAGGGGATTAAAGCTGGCAATGCCTTCTGAGGGGGCAGAATACACAATTGGGGGGGTGAAGATCCTCTTCCCCTGCAAGGCTTACCCCTCCCAGCTCGCCATGATGAATGCTGTGAGTAGAATTCATGCTCTCATCTGCCACACTAAAATCTGGTCTTTTCCAATATTTGGAATTCCAAAACCTCTGTTCGAGCTCAGAGCTTGCAGCGTGTTGGGAATTTCAGTGGTGATCACTCAGTGCTCTCTGGGCTGTGCAATATTTGAATGTGTAATGTGTGAAAAAGGTTTTTTGTTTGTTTGTTTGTTTTTGGGGTTTTTTTGAGAACTCTTCAAGATTAATTATTGCATTTATATTTAAACATTTTTTAAAAAGTTTCAACCAGCTACGGGACAGCCTTAAGGGAAAGTTTAGGCTGGACCTTAGGATGTTATCGCTAAGATTAGCTGAAGACATCTGCCTTGTTTTCTGCTGATTCTGTCTCTTCCATTCCCCTTGGAGATCGTTAAAGGTTTGAACAGCAGGCAGCACTGTTTGCTGGAGAGCCCCACGGGGAGTGGCAAAAGCTTGGCGTTGCTTTGCTCTGCGCTGTCATGGCAGCAGGCGCTGTACGGTGAGTGCCTTCGTGTCTGCACGGGTTTTATTACAAATAAATAACCCATAAATGGATTTTTGTCAGCTGCTCTGGGTGCAGCGCTGGACACCTTCGTGGCAGCGTCAATCATGAGCGCTCGGCTGGGTTTGGACCCCACGGGGGAATGTGGAACTTGGGAGGGAAATCCCTGTGGGTGCTGTTTGTGGGGTGGGAAGGGGGAGGTGTTTTCCCTTCTGGGCAGCTCCTCAGAGGGCGCCCACGGCTTGTGGCTGCACCTGAGCTTTG
>VWZN01003113.1:0-21270 GCA_013396955.1 Regulus satrapa
TTTTTTTTAATGGCAGTGAAGATAGCCACCTAAAATGCTTTTCTTTTTTTCTGGAATGGAAATTGGGAAAACTGGAATTAGAATGGAGAAATGGAAATTAGGAAAAACACAGGGTAAAATCTAGTAAGACATATTTTCAGTTTAATTATACCTGTTCGAGATAGTCCAGGTTTATGCTGAGCACTGACTCTGGCTCATTTAATTTTGTTATTTCATTTATATTGTCATAGTGTGCTGGTGTCTGTAGCAGAGCAGAATGGGAAACCATTGCCCTTGAGGAAATCGTGTGATAAAATCTGTGAAGTTTGGTTTGGTTGGTTTTTTGTTTGGTTTTGTTTTGTGAGGTGTCTCCCAGGTCTGGTGTCACTTCAGGGAATGGGGTTTCACTCGGGTGTGAAGAGCTCAGCTTGCAGAGCTGGGCCCTCAATTAAGATGTGACAGGAGCAGAGTTGTGCCCAAACGAGCCAAGGAGGAGAAACCAAGAGGATTATGTGGGTTTGAGATTAATTTTACCCTCTGAGGCATTCACAGCTGTTTTACTACATCCCAAGAAAGCGAGTGGTGTTTCTCAGAAAACTTTGATCTTTTTGATACTGCTTGAGTTTCTAACAACAAAATGCAGAGTAACAATGAAAGGCTTTAATGTGACTCCCTTCTCTCTGAGAAGGGATTGTTTGGAGTTACCAGCAATAATAGAAATGAGCTTCAGCTAAAACCCAGCAAAACTGTACAGGAAACCACAGGCTGTTCCAATGTAATTATCTAAGTCAGGCGCAGGTAAGGGCAGGATTTTTGTTTTGTTTGGGTTTTCTTTTTTTTTTTTAATAATAGATTTAAACCAAAGAAGGTGTTTACCTTCAGCTCCCTTGAAAATAGATAGGGCTTAGTTCTTAAAAGCTGGTATGTTTATATTTGTAGAAAAATGACAATGTATCTTCTGTTGTCATCCTAATTAAAAACCTCTGCTGTTTTAAGAAATAAAATATGGAAATATCACATATCTAATTGCTAATGCTAATTTCATAATTCTTCACCCACAAAGAAAATCTTTGAGAGAAGGCAATTTGCCATTAATGTACCACTATTGTATTTTAGCTATTGCAAATACTAAATTGAGTTTCTGAAGAGTCTTTGAATGTTTGAGCACAGAGCTGTATTTTGTAGCAGGAGTACAGGTGTATATAAAAGCTGTTTTGTAAGTTAAAGAAAAAAAGTCTATGAACTATTATTTTAATTCTGAATTTTATTAATTTAAAAAAGGGCCAAAAATAGAGTTTTCAAGCTTTTCAAGTTAGAGATGTTTTAGCTCTTGTCTTTTTTTCCCTTACCAACAGCTGTCACTTCTTATGAAGACCTTGGCCTGTTTGCATTTGGATCAACTGGAAGGGTGAGTATTCACTTTCACCTCTGGTTTACTTCTTGGTCTCATGCTTCTGATATGCAAATGTTCTTTGCATAGTAAGGAGACATAAATGAAGTAAGTAGTATATTAATGACACCAAAATATGCTGAAAAATCCACTACAGCCTGAAGCTTTTCACTTGGTTTCAGTCCGTGGGTGTGCTCTGTGGAAGCCCAGCTTCAGTTAAATTTATACTCCTTAAGTGCAGGATTTTGGCTGCTTTCCTCTGAGTGTTCACGTGCAGTTGCCTGTACAAATCCGCTCCTTGGCATTGTTGTCAGGTTCAGGTTTGATGCAGTTTGCCTCTGTTGTAAAAGTGTTAAGAGACAGGTAAGTGATGGATTTGCTGTTGGTGTTTCAGTGTTTAATAGGGATCTAAGATAAGGGATGGATTTTCGTGTCATTTCCACAGTAGGAACAGCTGGGAGTGCAATGAACCCATGTTGTTTGTTTCCTTTTATTTCATGAGCTCTTCACATGATTGTTTCTTACTCGTTTTATCTCATCATTAAAAAAAACCCACCAACACCCCCAAAAAATCAAACCAACAAACAAAAGCAACCAAACAAAACCACCATCAAACTTTACCATTTCTGACAGATGAGCAATCAAAATGTTACTAATAAAACTTATTTTTCTGTAGTGTGTTCTGAATCTCTTTTTCCTAATGGTGATGTTCTGCAGTACCAGTGGGAGCACAGGAAATGCCACCTGTGAATACTGCACATTTAATGTCATGCATCCTGTGCTCCGTGTTCCAGTTACACCTTACTGAAAACAGGTTTTTAACCACATGCAAATGGGATTTTAATGTTTACTGAAACAATGAAATAAGTTGTTTAAAATTAGTTTGGCTTTTTTTTATCTAAATGTCAGAGAGAATTAAACCTGAGCTATCAGGTGTGTTTGTAAGGCTTCCATCACCATTAATAAGCAGATGAGTGTAGCCTGAGGATCAATATTTATTGATCCAACCAAGAAGGGATCATCCTCAAGAGATAATAAACCTTGATAATAATAGCAAGCAATAGTAAGACACAGGTATTTTTTACAGGAGCTGTTCTATTCACATTAACTATGAGCCATTACTTGAAAAAGTCAGAAAGGTAGAGCTTAAGAAGAAACTCAAATGTGACTAACTCTGCCTTTGCCCTGAAGCAGGGCTGAACATCCATAACCCGTTCTTGCCAGATGCTTATCTAATCTATTATTTAAAAGCTTAACTGAAGGAAATTTCACAGCTTCACATCATAATCAACATTTGCTTTTCTGGGGCTTTTTAGTTCCTCTTAATACATTGTTTCATAATTGGCAGTTTAAGTAATCCTTGCTGAAAATTACCTGGCCTTTTATTTTCAGTGTGCATGCAGAGCACTGGAATATTTCTGTGTTCTTTGGATAAAATAATCACAGTCCACCAAGCTTTCCTGACGAACTGATGTTTTCTGGAACAGTTGTCTTGGTCTCTTGAAGTATCTTTAATAGTTATGCACTTTTCTTAAAGCTTGCCTGCAAGACAGGCTTTGCTGCTTGTGATTGTGTTATCTCAGACTGTCTTCTCTTTGCAGTCCAGTTACTCTTAAGTCATGTATTTCAGCTCTGCTTCCTGAATGCCTTGCTTTTAACTGAACTTGTTGAGTTTTAGGCTTTTCTACTTCACCATGACCGTTTTGAATTCTCATCTGTCCTTGAACACTTCTCACTTCAGACAGGCACAGATGACTTTTGTTTTTATCCTTTTTTTCTCTGCAGCTGTACTTCTCCCTCACACAGGGGATGACCCTGCCAGGCCAGTGTAGAACCTTGCATGAACTGGCAGCTTAGTTTGAGTAAACTACTGAGAACTGCTCTTGAAGTAGAGCAATTACTTAACCTGGTGATTTCTTTCCAAATGTATTTTTCTGAGATTTGTAAGAATGGAAATATTCTGCTGTTGGAACATTGCTGATTCTCCCTTTCCAAAGGTGTGAACTATTTGTTTCCATCTATGGCAAATTCCAAGATACCGTTTTTGGTTTTTTTCTTCTTTTCCTTGGTGAGTTTTGAATTAATTCAAAATATGAAATGATTAAAAAAAGAATTGTACTTATTCTCATTACTGTAGTTTAATTTTTTTCAAAGTTGACTTAATGGCAGCACTCATTTAGGAAATATTCTATATCAAGAAGAGCAGTGGGTGGAAGGAAAAATGAAGCTGATGATCATGGTATTTTAGAGCTAAATTCAAAAGAAAACATTGGAAAACCTTTATAGCCACTTTTAGTTCGTTTTTTTTTCAGTTGGAAATTAATTTGTTTTATTCAGACAAGTATTTTGATAGCCTGTGATCATTTTTGCTTCTATATCAGTTCAGTATGAATAATCACAAATGTTAAGGAAAAGGCTATGTGGTTTACAAGATAAAAAAAAAAACAGTGACATTTCTGACAGTCAAAACTGTTCAGGAGTAAGCAAATACACTTGAGCTCGTACAAATCTCTGCTGTCTTTTCAGACATAAATTTTCATTTGTGTTCACCTGATACCAGTCAGAATGCACTTAGGTTTTCAATGATTTAAAAACCTTTTCTTCTGCACAACAGGCTTCACTGCATAATTAACTTTTGCTTTGTCTCCGAATAAAAATGTGGTATTTTCAGGAAGAGTTTTTGTTTCCATGTTCATTTGAGATTGTGCTGGTTTCCATGTGTTAAGCTTCTCACTAAGGAGAAGATTCCCTTCCTTTCAGGCCTGGTTATCACTGCTACATCTGGTGTGTTTAAGATAATACACATGTGGTTTATGCCTGCTATAGACATATGATTTTACTTATCCTTATCCTTTCTAAAGAAATCAATTTTTTTATAGGTCCTTGTTGCAACTACAATAATTATCCAGAATATTGGAGGTAAGAGACTTCATATGCTCAGTATTAACTGTGTGACAGGCTTCAAAGCTCCACGAGCACCAAAGGCAATAATTGAAGAGATTTTAAGAAACTGATTAAAAGGACAGAGAACTTCAGGCTTTTGTGACGGTGCTAAGCAGAAGGGCTGTAGCTGTGGGATGGATGGGGGAATTCTGGGGGTTGGATTCTCTGCCTGTTGCTGCATCCCAGGATGTGGAGCACATCCTTTGGAGCTGTTCTGCTCGTTGAAAGGGGCTCACTGACAGGAAGGAAGCAGCAGCTCCTCTCTGCTCTTCTCTACACTTGTATCTGGTAGCTGCATTCTGTCAGATCGTGTGGTTTGGGTTTTTGCTGTTGGAACCTTCTTATGCATTTTAGTGATTTGTGCAGCAGGTGAATGTTTACTTACCTAGGATGTTCCATATGTTCTGCATTAATGGGACCTTTCTTTTTTTAGCTCAGTAACTTGGTTTTTGGGGGAGTTGTTTGTCTTCCTGACTTACATCATGTGGGCTGTCCACTTCCACCATGCCTATTTTGTCTTCCTTGATACATGGTACAATAAAACACTCCCTGCCTTTGTACTTGAATGTTCACATACTTGACATTTATTAAGTATTTAGAAATTATTTGTCTGAAAATAGAACAATATGAAATCCAATAGAACAGTTTTCATTTTTCTTTTGTCGTAAATGTTTTGGATGCTTCCTTTTAAATGAGGGAATTTTCTGCAAGCTCCCTCCTCTGTTCCCTACCACCAAGCAGAAATCCATGTTCACATACATCAACAGAAGGAAACAGCATTCCAGTGCTGTTCTTCTTTCCTTTAAGATTACCTGTCAAGTCCAGGTAATCCAGTGATTGCTGGTTTTTGTTCCTGTGTAAACACTAGAACTGGACAAAGTAACTGTGCTTTCATGATAAACTTGGAATATTTTCTTATACTAAAAGTTCCAGTATAATAAAAGCTGCCCAAATGAAATGGCTATAAAAATCCAAGCATTACTTTTAGGCAGTAGTTGCCATAGCAATTCCAAGGTTAAGAACTATTTATTCGTACAGGTTTTAGAGGATGTTGTGTAGCAATGAACAAATCTTTTAATTTCTTTTCTGTTTGGGTGGAGCTCTAAATAAACAGTACAAGAGAAGGAGGGACACACAGAGATTCTGGAGATTCTGGGATCATGTACAAGACTCTGTTGCCAAAGGAAACACGGCTCTCACTTCTTTCTCATCACAGTTCATAACCTCCTCTGTGCCATTGTTAATAAAACTCAGCCCAGTAGCTCTGGAGCCCCAAGCCAGTGCATGCTGGATGCTGCAGTCCGAGGCTCGGGGGCCAGCTCTGAAGGTGACTCTGCAGGCTGACAGGCTCCTAAAAACAGTAAGATATGAAGAGTTCTCTTCACTTCCCACACAGCCTTGACTCTTACAGAACTGAAGGGAAAGAAAAGAATTTTTCTTGTCTTTCTGGTCCTTCTGCAGATTTTACGTGGGAAAACTGTGGAGTGTAGTTAGAGCCCAATGGGATCCGTGCTGGGATTAAGGGTAAAACCTGGGCTCTGCCTGTCCTGCTGGGTTGGAGTGTTCCCCTCTTTCTGTTTTTCTGTCTGGCTGAAGAAACCAGGAACACGTTGGGCAGACATCCAGACTCTGTCAACATCTTTGATTTCAGGCTAAAAATAAAATTGTTTTGTGTTACCTCTTCCATCATCAGACCTGGGCATGTTGCATCATAGGGTATCTTATTTCAGCAGTGATTAGAGAGCATGAGATAATGAAAGATGGCTTGTGATTAAGCAATGTTACCAGGATTATTGTCACTATCTGCATCTAGTCTGGGCTTTTTTTAAAGTTTGTTCTGATCCCTTCTAAAAATAGTCTAAGCGCAGAAGTGATTTACATTAATTTGTGGTGGAGAGAGCATTTTAGTAATAATTTTAATAGTTTTGCTTTCCCATTTGTCATCTTTCTGTTTTTTTAAAAGAAAGCCTAATGTGCAAATTTGAATTTGACATTCTAATTGCATACACTTAGGGATATGTGTCATTGGGGGAATTGATTTTTTTTTCTATGACCAGGATACTCAAGGAAAAAGATAAACATTTTTGTGCAGCTGCAGGAAAGCACTGATGGTCAAAATAAGGTTCAGGTTTTCAAGTCCATTGTTTGGATTTTAACGTGCATCTCTAACATGAGTATTCAACTTTTCCTGCAGACTTTTTGTTGTCCCTTGGAAGGCATTTCATTAATCCACGTAAAGCAAATCAAATTCCAAAATCCATTAAAGTACCAAGATTAACTAAGGATGCACCAGGATACTGAGTTAACTTTTCAATATGCAAATGTCAATTAGAGTCATTTGAATACCATAACTCAAAAGACATTATAGAATATGTAGAGCTTAGAGTGACTAAACTTGGAGAACATTCGCCTTGCTTCCCTTATGATGAGTATGTTCTTGTTCTTGCAATATAGCTATTTGTTAATGAGAGAAAACAAAAGGTTGAATGGGGTGGCCAGTGCTACTAATTTTTACATTCTATTTCTCAGTTTTTTGACCCAATCCAGCAGCCCTTTAATGTAAACAACCAGTGCTTAGTTCCACATGGGCTACCTCGTTCCTGAGAGGGCTGGCTGGTTTGTTTGGGAGCAAAGAGCACATGGAAAAGGGAACTGTCAAATTGCACTTCCCAGGCTGTTCAGCTTTGTTTGTCCTCTCCTCCTAACCCTTTCCTGTCACACGCATCTTTCTCTGGAATGATCTCCCCAATGTCCATTTCCTGCTGTAAAGAAGGAGACCTGGAAGGGTCCCAGATAGTGTCAGGTGCCCTCAAGGAAGGGAGAGAGAGAGCCCTTGGGGAATGGCAGGCCTGGAGGCACGCAGGGAGAGAGGGAGGCTGCTGTCGGAAATGCGGAGTGCCACGGCTCTGCTGGCTCTTCCTGTCACCCTTCCCAGGAGCAGCTGGAGCTGGACGGATTCCCTGCTATTGTTTAATAGCCTTGTGCTCTAGGAAGTGATGGACGAGGCACAGTGGGCCAAAGCCGTGGCTGGGAATCTCACAGCCCTTCCCTCTCCCCGGCCAGGGAAGTTGTGTGAGCTTCCGAGGCCCTTTCTGAAGCAGGGGAGGAAGGAGGACAGCTCCTTCTAGAACTGTCCTTTCTGTGGATGTGACTGAAAAAGGAGGACAGTCCGCAGCCACGTCCCCAAGAGAAACCCTTTAGGACTGCTAAAGCATGTGTAATAAAGTTAGAGAAGGGCTGACTTTTAGCAGGGCTGGTGGAAAAATGGAGACAAACACAATGAAGTATTGCACAAGAGCAGCTCTCAGCCCGTTGCCAACACTAACAAATCCCAGCGCTGAGGTCTGCAGGAAGCATGTGGAGTTCTGCAGCATGCTTCCCAGGGCTGGGGCTGCCACCAGCTGAAGGTCACTGCTGCTTGACATAGGGCTGGGCCACACAAACCTCACTCCAGACTGCTGAGGACAGAAGTTTAATCATTTAAAATGTATTAGCAGTGGAATTAAGTGCTGCAGTAGAACCTGCAGTACCACCATGTAGCTTACTTAGGTGGTCCCTGTGAGGATTTTTGCAGTATGTATTTTTTCCAGTTTCTTCAGATAACCTGCCTTGGCTTGTACCCACGTTGGCATTGCAGTCATTCTCTGGAACTAAACTTTCCAGACAGCTATCTTAATTTTACAAAGAACTTATTGTTTTCTCATTAAAATATAATTTATTTCAGTGTAGTTTCTATAACTGGTGCTTTCTGATTTTTTTGCTTCTATATTCTGAAGATAACGTGTCCTCAAAGATACCCATTTTTCTTTGTAAGAACCAGTAATGAGGACAAAAGCTCGTTCTGTGTCCCTGGAGGGGATTTTTATCATCGGCACAGCCTGAAAGCTGCAGGCAGTGACTGGAAGGATTCGTTCCAATGGGTGATGCTGCCCTGTAGATTTTATTACCTGTTAATAAAGGTGACAGACAATACACAGAGACCCTGCTGGGAGTGTAAGACGCCCTGAATATGTCCTTACAGTCTCGTGGTTCGTATTTTTCAAGCTTCCCGGAATGGATCGGGAGGCGTGGTCGCCGTGCAAAGCAGATATTTTAAAAAGCAGCACCACCCTCTGCTGGCCTGGCCCTGGGCTGCCTTCCTGGGAGAGCCTCCCGCTTCTGCTGTATTCCACATCCCCTCCCCTTTGTTTTTCTGAGGTAAACAGTGAAATATTTAACTTGCCTCCCCACCATGTAAATATATATCTATATATATATGTCTATGTGCTTTCTGTGAGTGCCTGCTAATCGGGCATTTTTAAATTGCAAATTATTTTCTTTTGTGGTTTTGTTTCTTTTTCTCCTCCTGCCCTACCCACGTTCATCCAGTCTGCAGTTCAGTTCTAAACGTGTTTGCAAAATTTCTTTCAAGATTAAAGCAAATTTTTTTTTTCAGACAGAGGGAGGGGATGGGAGTAACCTTTGTGTAATCAGCAAGAACAATTCTCCAGAAAGTTTGAAAATGAATGAACAGTACAAATCAAGGAGGAATAAAATGAAATACAGCTTGTTACATGCTGAGACCTGCATCCTTAATACCTTAAGAAATTACTGAGCTTCCTTTAAGTATAGGAAATCTAATTCTGTTTTCAAACAAACTCAAATGTTTGTTTTCACAGCGTGGTTTACTTTTGACCTGAAAACCTCATTATCCTGACTGATTCAAAGTGAGGATTTCCAGTGCAGAGCTGCCTTAATTAAGGGCAGGTTTGTCAGCTCCTGTACTAATTTAACAATTGATGACCCATGCTCCTGTGCTTTCCTATTGCAGTGAATGGAAGGGTCTTGGAAGGTTTAAAATTGTAAAGAATATTAAGCTTGCCTTAAATAATAGAAAAAACCCAAAAAAACCAGAAATACCAGTCTGCAGCTGTACTACAGAATGGAATATGTGATGAGCTATGCAGGAATTTTTTTCTATTTTTTAGCATAAATATGCATTTATAACTAATGAAGTTTTACCAAAATAAATCTGCCTGGTTGTTCTGTGTAGAATAAGATTTTTTAGTTTGTTTTTTAAGCTTGCCATATGTAAGTTCCAGGCTAATTCAGGTAAAAGCTAAAGATAGAAGGAAAAGAAATCAGGGGAGCAGAAATTCATCAGGACGAGTCTCCATTATAGAAGGACAAGCAAAGAAATTGACAACCCGTTTCAGTTCTTGGAATTTCTCCATAGGAACAAGGATTACATCTTCTGTCACACACGCCATTCTACATCTGTATTTAAAACCAAATAAATTCTCCCAACATTCTTTTTTTAAGCTTCCACTAAGAGGAAGTATTAAACCCAGTACCTGCCCTCTCTTCTCCTGTGGGAGGTTTGGAGGGGAGCTTGTTTCCATCTTGGTGCTTAAAAATGCTTTTTCAAAAGTGCTTAAAAATGCAAGACATCTTTATAGGGCTCTAATGTGATCATCTTCAGTGGTAGATGAGGAAAAACTAACCAGATGAGTCCGTCCCTTCAAGGAAATTATTTGAAGGGATTTATCACCATAAATTCTATGTTTCCTTATAAGTTTGTTGTACAAGCTCTGACATCCTTGCTGTGGATTTCAGCACTTGGTTTCTTTTTGGGTAGGATAATAAGAAAAATTATCCTTTTTTTTCTGCTGACCAAACAGTCTCCCACATATTTGAAGTTTGGGCTACCTCAGAAGAGGCATTTTGAAGACTGTTTTCAAAGCAACCTTTTCTGTAGCGATTGTTTTTTTCAGATAGGTGCACACATGCTAAGTGTTAAGCAATACTGGTAGCACAGCACAGACATTCTGAATAATGTATGTATGCTGTGTGTATTTATAGAGTCACAGCTCATGCTGGCACTGCAGGCTGGAGTAGTGAAAGCATAAAGCAATTACTCTATTTTATATTTTTTAATCAACTCTTTGTTTTCTTCTGTCAAAACCAAGTTTTCAGATCATGGCAAAGTGATAGGTATTTTAAGAGCAATATTTCTTACTGCTTTCAACACAATGTAAGTCCTGCAGCATAATTATTAGAATATAATTATGATTTCTGCTGAGTTCTGGTTGTTGAGAACTTCAGAACCGTTCTCCATCACGGTAACTCTTGGTGCATACTGAAAACTACCCAAAACTGGAATAATACCTGCAAAATCAGAAGCTGGCAGTTAGGAAGTGACCATGTGGCTCACGTAGTTCTAGTTCAGCCCTTGTGGTGTCCCAAGTATGCACCAAACTCCTGTCGCATTGCTTTAGCTTTCCTTGCTTTATTTCATCTTTAAGAAAACAAACAAGCCAACCCCGTTCTTTGCTCTCTAGAGTGTTGCAGAGTTACACAGTGGTTCGTGTCTTCATGCCAAGTAAAGCTTCAAGGAGTTGTTTCTCCTGAGGAGAATTAAAACCGTGTCTGCAAATGAGCTAAAAGCAGAATTTGGCTTTTAAAACTGTATTCGTGATGGGCATCCCGCTCCGATTCATGCACCAGATTTGTGTATTGTCTAAGCGTCGGGATATAAATAAAATTATTTAATGTTCTGTATTCATCTTGTAGAACAAATGAGATATAAAACAATCCTGCTGTGTGGGATTGTTTGCCATGTGCCCAGAGAAAGGAAGAAAGATGCATACGAGTGTTCAGCATGCAAAATTTCTTGCTGCAGGACTGGCTCCCTCCTTAGGAGTGGAATTCAGTGAAATAGGACTCCCCTCAAAAACAAAGAGTGAGCAACAAAGGATAAGTGATCAAGTGATTAGCCAGAGGCTAATAGGAATGCAAGGGCAGAGTGACAGATTACATATTGGAGGAAATCTGATCTGGAAATTAATTTGAAGGTTTCTGTAGTGGAGACGGCAAAGGAACCAGTTTTGAAATCTTTCTGAAGGACATAAATATATGAAAATTTTGAGTTGCTTGCGTATAAAGTATTGTATCATGCTGGAGAGAAGGCTAATGTATAAATAAGGTTGAATTGCAATTTAGAGGAATTTTCCTTTCCCTCCTCCTCCACTTATTAAAAAAAAAAAATAGAATGAAATATGCAGCTGTTTGCAACTTAGCATGAAAAATTGGGTTAATTTACTTACAAATTTTAGTGATTTAGAAATATACATGCTGTAATTCTCTCTGGTTGAGCCTGTATTCTGTTGTAGGAGAGTAAATCGGGACAGCAGATAAATAGCTCAGCACACACAGTCAACAGCTCCATGTCACTAAATATACATAAATACTGGAAACAAACCAGAGCTTTTCAATGATGAAGAAGTGAATATTATTATTTAGTGACTTGCCAAATGGTTTTAATTTAACCTTGCGGTAGGTAGATGTCACTTTGTATTAATAGAATTCCCTTTCTTTATAGGGACCACCTTACCCTTGCTTCAAAATTGAACAGTAACTGCTGTAGTACAGCAGTGTCTGAGTCCACACATCTCTTAAGATTCAAAAAATCCCTTATAAAAAACCCCCCACAAACTTATTCAAATATCAACTTAACAAAGTTTGCTGGTTTGCCTTTTCAAAATGTATGTTTTAATTTTAAAGGATGAATAAATACACGGTGGTAAAGAATTACTAAATACAGAAAAATAAGAATTGAGTACAACAGATGGGTTTTTGTCAGGGATTTACTGTAACTAAGATTTTACTGACACATGAGTAAAATTACTTGCTGCTGCTGGATGGAAATTAGTTTCACGTAGGCTTTGATGCTCGCTGAAGCTGTTTGTAAAGCTTGATTTTTTGAGTAATTCTCTGCTGGTTACATAAAAAAGCAACATGAACAGTATGTGAAGGTATCAGACAGGTATAAATTTGGATTTAAAAATCCTCATTCATTCCTTTGATCGCAGTTATTTAGTGAAGGAGAAAAGTGTTATTTTGTGTTCTTCTTCTTCTTGGTTTTTTTTTTTTCCCTCCCTCCCTAACCCTCTCCCAGGAAGGAGCTTTTGAATTGCTTTCTGCTGAGTAGAATTAATAACATTTAATTTCCAATCAGTACTCCCATAAGGAGAGTAATAATTTCTCTTCTGCTTCACAGTCCTGTACAGTGCTGCACTTGATATTATTGTTGGGATCTTGTTGGTGATGGATTTATCATGAGAAGCAGGGATCTGTCACTGATAATCCTCTTAGCTTTGAGGACCAAACCTTGCAGTATATAAAAAAACCCTTTCAAGTCCTATCCTTGTGTTTGAATTTCTCTCTTATGTTTATTTAGTACGACAGCAATTGAGCAACTGTGAAAACTGAATCTCTGTAAACCCCTGTTGTAATGACAGAAACAAATATTATTTACTCTCATAATGAAAAATGTCTCCTAAAGAGAAAGGAGGAGTGCTGCAGCCTGATAGTCTGTCTCTAGCCTGTAGGTCCATATTCCCAGGTAGAAGGCCTGTATATTATATTATTTTGCCTTTTAGCCCTTTGGATTGTGTTTTCCTTGTTTCAAGGCTCACATTGTAAGAGTCTCTTCGGAGGCATTAGCTGACATCAGTGCAATATTTGCAGCTATTTTTAAAGGGAGTATACGAGAAAATAAATTCAGGTTCTGGTGCCTGGGTGTCTCCCACGGAGCTGAGATGTTCCAGGCGTAACCCCGCCGGTCCGGCCGTGCTGGCTGAGATGCTGCTGTTCCTCTGCTCAATCTGTCCTGCTTCTCTTTGCAGCCATGGCATCTTATCTGTTCATTGTGAAGGCTGAGCTGCCCGGGGCCGTGGCGGGGCTTTTGAGCGGAGCCCAGAGCGGGTAAGGAAAAACGCTTCGTGCCTTCTGTGTTTGTCTGGAAGAATAAAGGGGTTCAGCACTGCCGAAAGAGGTGGCTTCTGACACTTCTCCCGTCTCACATGTGAAAAGAAGCAGTCGTTGACACGAGTTGCTGGAGTCTGAAATGGCTTTGGCAAGTGCGAGTCTCTCGCAGCACGCGCACGCGGCGCGTGATTCTTTCCTCATGGCCGATTCCCATCCTACGACCTTAAAGTCAGTGGCAAAACTCCATCTAGAGGAATCTCCTTTCTGTTAATATTTTAAAGGGGGAAGCGGGAAGGTTTGGGAGGGAGAGGAGAGGAAACGTTTCCACTGCTGTCACTGTTATCACTTCACGTAATTCAAAATCACAGTACAAGAAATGGCAGGCGTTTATATTGAAATATTTTGTTGTCTTGCTGTAGTAATTGGACTGGTCTTGGGAAGAGTGCCAGGTTTCCAGACTTGGTTTACAATTCCTAAACTTGGCTCCTAGTAAAGAAGTTATTTTTTGCAGTTGAGCTGTAAAGCTGTTTGTAAGGAGTGCGTCCCTCACTTTTCCATCGGAACTGTAGCAAGAAATCTCAGGCAAACACTGACTGCAGCTTCAGCACTAAAATATCTTGTTTGAGTTGTTCCAGTGCTGCTGTCATTCGTAACAGTGTATCTTGGAATGCCTTAGGGCTGTTTTTCCAAACTGCTATTTTCAGATGTTTTCAGCTTAAAACTTCCTCTGGATTGAAATGTGGTGAGATTGTCTCAAGTCGGTGTGATGCTTGTATTATTCCTGGATGCTGTGGGTGAATTTTAAGAGGGAAATCAGTTTACTAAAAGGTACTTCAGTTGATTTTCTATTTTGTCATTTACACCTTCTGGATTTTTTAATGAGTTGGAAAAATTAATTGTGGCTGTATTTTTGCTTTCTGCCTTCCTGCTCTCCTGGCCCTCACAGTTTTAATAGGGTTTTTTGTCAGTTTTCTCTTTTTTTCTTTTTTTTCTAAATTATTACATTTTATGTAATTTTTAGTCTGCTAATGTATCTCTTCCAGCTGTGGTAGTCATCAGCTTTTCATTTGGGTGCTGTAAGCTTCCCCTTCCAGCTCATACTTCAACCTCAATCTCCATGCACAGTGGTGTTGAGCTGCTGCTGTGTCTGCTGCATGTACTGCAATCTGTCCAGCCTCAAATTTACCATCTAGCAGCTCTTACTACTGCTTTTAATTTTATGTCAGCCCTGTTTATGCAAAGTGATTTTTCTTTCAGCAAAGATACACTCTGAAGCAAGCAGCTTAAGAAAACTCCTTGTCCACAGAACCTGGAGGTATCCTGTGCTGCTCACAGGATTGTTGTGTCTGAAAAAGGCACTGTGAAAACTTCTTCCTAAAAGTGCCTGCAGGATAATGCTCCCAACAGCTTTGTCTGTCTAGGTCCTACCTTAGATCTCCTGGGTGTGACCACTCACACAGGTTTCAGTGTTGAGCTGTTCCTTACAAACCACCCGAGCTGTTGTCATCCTCCGTGATCCGTCAGCTCTGCCAGCCCCCACGCTCCTTCCTTTGCTGAAATTACACTTGGAGATGGGAATGAAGTTCAGCTTTGCATTTAGAAAGAGCTGAGATTGTCCACAGGAATCCTAACCACAGCTCCAGTGCTTAGGTGATCGGCAGCCCGGTCTCATCCACATTCTGCCTCTGTATCTTAGAGTTCTTGCATCAGTCAATATTTATTTAACACAATTTCCCTCCTCTAGTATTTGTCCAAGCAAATTGTTCAAGTGCAGTTGTCAAGCAGTATTCCAGGAACATGTACATATGCTTGTCCACATCTATATTTCATTTCTTTTGCCATATTGATGGCCGTGGTAGATAAAAATCTTCTGTTTCTGTGTATTTTTTGCAGATGTTAAGTGTACATTTTTACTAGCAGACATTTTAAATTGTAGGAAATCATTCAACAAAAATAGGTAATCAAATAACCTAGCCTAAGAAGCAACTTATTTATGCAAAGAGCATAAATATTGAACAGTTTGATTCAATTTCTTTACCTGGACCACTTGTTTCCAGATGGGATTGCACAACTGTTCTGTTTTTGTCAAGTCATTATATCATCTGATACGCTTTCATTTGGTGCAGAATTTATCTTAACTGTAGTTAGGATGTATCAAAAGTGTCAGTTAAACTATCTGTGAAAGTATTTTATATGCATAAACCCTCCCAAGCTGTACATTTGGGAAAGCCATTTAAAGAATGTTCTGTGCATTCAATTATTTTTATAGGTAGGGGTTAGCAGGTGTGCGTGTGTTTGAGAGGCTCAGAGCCAGCCTAACACATCCTCGTGTCTTTTTAAAAAACAAAATCATCCAGTATGAACACTTATTAATATCGAGTGGAGATGTTGCTGCCGGTATAACAGGAATTCCACATATTTCTGATGACATGAACATAGTTTCAAATGAAGATTGTGTTAAAAAGCTGTAATTTGTGAGCCCTCTGTTAACATTTAATGACCCTGTCAGAGGATGTGATTGATGCAATTAAGTTGTCTTGCTTGTGTGTTGTATAATTGATATGAACGGAGAGTAAGATCCTAATTTAGAACATATGAATATCTTGTTCTGTTGAATTCAGGAATGAAATTAAAGCGATTTATAAATGTCTGCTTTTGGTTAAAATATGGGGGAGGGAGGAGAAACATCTGCATGCCAAAGCTTTTTCAGCAGTCAAGGATTTATATTCTGCATTTCATATTTTAAATGTTTTTATCATATTGAATTAAATTTACAGATCAGATTAATTTTAAAGCACTATCAAAATATTTATTCTGCCTTTGGAAAATAAATGTCTTCTTACAACAGTACTTTGAGGAGATAATGGACACATTTTCCAATAACCAGTCCACTCTGCAGTTTTTTTGAGGTATTTTTAAGAATAATAGGAATTGCCATTCCAAAATGAAGCAGTGTACAAAAACTACTTTTTTCCTTTCATTTCCTCACTGCTGCTTTCCTCTCTGTTGCCCCCCTCACCCACAAACATTTCTTCATTTACCATAAAGTAACCAAAATAATTTGCTGTCTGTTCTGCTGAGCTTGTGAACCTCGGTGACAGCTGCGTGTTTAAAATCAGATTTAAAGAGAGGTCCCCACATCTCCACGTAGTGCAATGATCCTTATGTTCTCTGCCACGATGCTGTTCTTCCTGACCTGAACATCTATCAGGCAAGATGTTCTTTCCATCAGGAAAGAAAGAAAGAAAAGGTTTACAAATATATGAATGCTAAATAATAACAACGTGAAGAATAAATGCTACAGCAAGAAGCTGATCTTGGCGAAGTTGCTTCTTCACTGTAGCAGTAGCAGACACAGCTACACTTTTTGAAGAATCCTGTGTTTTGACTTGGTTTTAGTACAGACATCGTCACCTAATGGTTGCTTTGGGTTTGATAAGATGCTCTCAACCTTTAAATATCTCTGTTCACTTACACGACATCTTCTCTTCAAACAAGTGACACAAGTGGCTGTCCATGATGTATAGCAGTAGTTATTAAACCTGTATGATAATTCTTCTTTAACACAGGTGTTATGGTACTTCCCTCATGATAACTTGAGGTGCTGCCTGTTTATTAGGTGCTAACCATATCCTGGATTAAATAAACTGGAAGGTCAAAAGTCAGGGTGTTTATAGGTGGTAAAGTTGGAGGCTGATGTGCAAGATGTTTATCAGTACAGGATATGGCTATTGCCAAGTCGGGGCAGCCACCCTCAAGATGTTTCTGTTACTTAACAGCTTATCCATCTGTGCTTTCCCCACTTCAGAGATGGGATTTTGATGCCTCAAATAGATTTTAAATGTGTGAGGACTTCGTGTGCCTCTTAAAATGCTTTTTTAATTCGTGTGGTTTTATGTATAAACATTCTACCAGATTTCATCAGCATAATTTTTATCCCTTCTGTCCTTTACGTCTTCCATGGATGTTTGCAAGGAAGGGAAGCTCAGCAGTGGGTGGGAGTTGATGTTGTTCCTTCAGGATATGCAGCTCACCGTAGTCCAGTTTTAGATGCACACTGGTTCTGTGTAAGTACTTCAGCTGGATGTCTGGAGAGTTTGAAATGCCCTTCCCTCTGACCATGGCTGTGAATCAAGGCAGGGATTTGCATCTTGTGCTGATGAGAAATATTAATTGGCACGCGTCAGCCCCCGATCCACGCAGACACTGGCCTGTGGAACATCACTTGCAATGCTGGTTTCTCACAGAACGCTGCTCTCCTCCATCATTAGCTGGGAGCTCTGCTTTATATCAGTGTAGAAACCAGGAGTACAAATTCATGCAAATAATATGTGAAACAGTAATTTTATTTTTTTTTCCTGTCCTAGTGGTTCTTTTGTCCAAGATCACAGCTCTAAATTAAACATATTTTTAGGACTCCCGAGCTTTGTAACAATCCTAAATCAATTTTCCAACAGGTCTTGGTACCTCGATGGGAGACTGCTCCTGCTCCTTACTTCAGTCTGCATTGTTTTTCCTCTTGCCCTTCTTCCTAAAATTGGTGAGTAATTAAAGGAGAGAAGCGAATATTGTTCTACTTTAGTAGCAATTACAGTTGAAGACTTTAAAACCTTAATGGGTTATTTATTTATTTAAACTGGCAGGGGGCTGCTGGTGCTGGTGATTACTTAAGTTGTAGTGTGTTCTGCCTTCCAGCCCTGCCTAGTTAACCTATTACTTGGGTTGCAGTAGTATTTTGTCTGCAATACTAAAATAAAATCTTTACAGCAGAACATTAAAGAGCTGCATTTACTTACAGCATGCCATTAGTGGTAAGCCAGTTCTAATTCTGCCCTACAAAACTACATAAATGATCTGTGACAGGCAGTTGGAATGTTGTTATTCTGAGTCCTAAGCCCCAGATACCAAGCACTGTAATAGAAAACATGCCTAAAATGTAAAGCTTTAGCCGTACATTAGGATCACTTTCCTTATAAATTCTCTTTTATTTTTACTGTTATTTTACAGGCTTTCTTGGCTACACAAGTAGTTTATCATTTTTCTTTACGGTGTACTTTACTCTTGTGGTAAGTTAAAAATCTCTGCACAGCTTATCTTTTTTTTCTTTTTCCTTATTGTTTGAATGTTTTCATAAGCCTGTTTTGAAATGAATTGTCTTCCCCTCCCCCTTAATTTTTAATGTGAAATTTAGAATTTTCTTCAAGTTCAGTATGTGCTTGCTTGAAGAGATTACATTTGTTTTGCTGAGGCTGGGAAATGTGTATGAGCTTCCAAGCATATGAAAAGAGTTAAAATAATTATATTTTGGGTTGGTAAATATAACAATTCTTTTTTCTTCTTTGTTTCTGATGGTGCAGCAAAGGGAGCTGGCACATGTATTTTTGTTTCCCTACCAGCAGAGGAATGGAATTCTGTTTTCTTAACTTCTAACTATTACTTACTGCAACTAGTGCAGCAGAAAATTTAATATACTCCAAAATAAATTAAATTTACATGTATAATGGAGTGACAGAGTTCAGAAAAAGGCAAAGAAAACTAGAACTTCATTAAGGCAGTTTACAAGATTCATTAATATGTCAATGACCTTATTCTCCTTTCCAGCTGAAAGGAAAAGTTCTTTTCTCTGAGCCATATGGGGGTTTTTGACCCTGATGTTCACCCTCTCAAGGCCCCTGTGAGGTAGATGTTTCCAAATATCAAAAGTGAGACCTGCTAGGCAGATCTAAGACAGAAAAAGTTGCACTTTTTTTTTTTTCTTTTTACAGGGGAAAAAGTGTGTTAATGCACATGTGTAATATGTGGTACAACCGGGCAACTCTCACTCTGTCATCTATCGGAATCTTATTTGGGAGCCTGGCAAAAATGTTCCCCCTCTGCCCTGTCATTCTGGCTTGCATTGACTTGCTTTTAATACCTGTTTTACAAAGGGATAAACAGAGTTGAAGGCAAGTTGAACAAACATGCCATCCAGGAGACCGAGGCAATCCATTAGGAACTAAACCATGTGATAAAACCAAACTTCAAAGCTGTCAAAACATCTCCCTAGGGTATCCCTGGAGAGCTGCAGTGTTTGTAGGACCTTGGGAAGTATTCTTCTTAAGATGAACATTGAGAAGCAGCCGTAGCCTCTTCAGAGTTAATGGAAATTCATTTGGAATATTTATAAATTACCTTAACTTTTGACCTCTCTCCTAAAATTTATCTTTAAAAGAAAAAAAAACAAAAAACGTATTAAGAAAAGGTAAGAAAAAGCACTAACTATAATGCTGACGTACGCTTTTGGCTGAAGCAAGTTGCAAGGGTTTTAAAACCAGTTCAGCTCCTGGATTTCAAGGGGAATGTGTATGGATCTCTGAGGAGAGCTGTTGTAATGGGTGGATGCATTTGAAAACAACTTCTGTCCCTGAAAAAGCAAATGTGTAAGAAAGAGTTGTGTGCAGCCATGCCAAGCTGGGATGAGTTAAATTAGATTTTAGTTTGTGATTCTCTATCAAAAAAGTGGGTAGAAAGTGCAAATGAAGGAGTACAGACTGCTGCTGGATTTTTTATGAAATGATTAAGTTTGTGTGCTTGCTCTTTCTTGTTAAATGGCAAAGCAGCAGCCACAGTAAATCTAAGTTCAAGATTTTTAAAAGCCATTACGGATATTTCCAGAAAACCAATACTCTTGACAGAATATTCCCTCTGACTTAGTCAAGCCCTGAAAGTCAAAGGCATTAAATGTGGTTTAGTTTTCATATCTAATTGCTTTGAAGTGGGTGATATGTGCTGTTGAAATGGTGTTTTAGTTTGCACACTGTTAATTTCTGTGTGGCAGATATGTTTTAATTTGTTCCAGAAGAGAACTGTGTTAGTCATATGGAAGTGATATAATTATATTTTGCATATACAGTAATTCCGTGCCTTTTCAAGTGCACACCATCTGTTCAGCTTTTTGCCAGCAAGCCACAATTTTACTGCAGCCTGCAGAAAAGAGACTTGTTGGTCAGTCTGGCCAGGGAGTGAGTGCACTGAGCAAAGAGCTGGAGACTTCTTTGTTCTGGGTCTCAAATGTCCTCACTGTGCCTCAGTATTTAGCAAAAAAAAAAAACTGGTTCTAGGTTTACTTGCAAAAAATATTGTGAACACTGAGATGAGCTGATCTAGGAGAAAAACAAGGATGTGTAACTATTAATTCAAAACCAGATTCTGTGAGGTCCTGAGCACTTTTGTTGCTCAGTTGTTGAATACTTCCCTAGCTTGAATCCTCAGGGAAAAGAAGTTGTGACTGTTAAACTTTTTTGTCACTGCCTCCCCTCTTGCTGTATTAAATATTGGCGAAGTGTAAAGACAGACTTGTGTTTGTGTGTGTGTGTGTGGAGACAGCATTATTGGGAGCTTGTTGAGCAAAGCCTTAATGACTGCTGGTGGTGTTTGCCTCAGCCTCTTGTTTGTGTTCCCAGAACAAAACACGTTGCAGATCGGGAACCTGCCATATGCAGTGAATGATGTTGTGCACAGACAGCCCCTTTGCTGAGTGCTGTCAGTACTGCTGGAATAAAGGGATTCCTGTTTTCCCTCGGCAGGATACAAAAAATCACTGAGAACAGTAGAGCGCTTTGAGCCTCCAGCTTTATTCTTTAGCAGTGTTTCTGGTGTGGGCTTGAACTACCTTTTTGCAACTAGGATCTCTCTTGATTTTTAAGGGGTTTTTTTTTCACTGAAAACCAAATGTTTGTTAGACTCAAAAGAATGTTTATATGAAATAGGCTTAAAGTTCTAGAGGAGAATTGTGGTGCCTGCATGACTGCTCAGCTAACTGGGCTGTGCTGCCAGCTTAAAAAAATCCTTTCCTGTTGGGGAAACTCATTAGACTACAACTAGAAACCCAAATACATTTGAATAATTAAGCAGGTGGGCAAATATAAATACAGCTTTTTTTTTTTTTTTTTAATGCACATTTTGTCTTCTTTTATTTCCACCCCAGTCAATTCTTAATCTGTATTACATTTCTTTTAGAAAAATGTTCTCCAGCCTTTTTGGTTTGGCTTTTCTGGTCCTCCCTCTGTAATGTTTATATATATCTTTGCTCTTTAGCTTTCAGGAAATCTTCCCCTCTCCACTGCCAGGCACTTTACTTTCCCCAAACCTTGCCCTTTAGCTCCCTGCCCCTTTCCTATTGGATCTTTAGACTGGAATGGGGGAGCTCCTACAAAGCTTTTTCTTTTTTT
>VWZN01003113.1:22961-41034 GCA_013396955.1 Regulus satrapa
TTTTTTGTATGAAGGCTGATTGTCCAAGTTAGCATTTATGAAAATATTTTGGAAATATGACCAAAGAAGAAGGTATAACAGATGAAGCAGTGCTCAGCCTCATCTTGCAATCAGATCAAGCCAACTCAACGAGCCCTCAGCTGGAAGTTGGTGCTACTTGGCTGTGTCCTCTTAGTTCCTGGCAGAGTAGAACAGGTTTCCTGACACTGCCTGGACCTCACCTTTGTTTTTCCTTACCTGAAGCTGATTCTTTGGGCCTGATGCAATCTTGTGCATCTCATTGGGTGCCAGCTCTGGTATTTGTTAATTAATGTGGCATTTAAGTCATGTAAACACCCATCAAGGCTTGCAGGAGAGGAAGTGTTGTGTAGAACCCTGGTCTCTGTGGGGTGAAGAGGAAGGAAAAAGGTAAATCTGGGAGAGCCCTGTAGTGGATTTAGGAAGGATGTGGCTACATTGCTCTGGGAAAAAAAAGTCCACTCCACCCTCCCGAGAAAAAAGGAAAAAAAAAAAGAAAAAAAAAGGTTTGGGCAATGCAAACATCAGACAAATATCTGTAGATCAAAGGAAAAACAGTGCTTTGACCAGAAACACCTGCTGTGAGATTCCTTGTGCTTTGAAGAATCTTGGGACTCATCTCTACTTCTTTTATAAAATTAGCCTTATCAATAAAAAGTGGCATACCTTTACCAGTACAGGCCTGATTATTTCAGCACAAAAGTGTTTGTTTTAGTTCAGCTTATTCTACTTGGCAATTGCAGTAAGCTGTACTAGATGAGTCATCTCTTTTATTACAGATTTTTGTAATAATACACCACTAATTGTGTGGTTGCATCTTTAATTACATAACTGCCTTAAAATTTTAGATGCCAAAGCATGTTATATTTCCTGTTAACAGTTTCTGTTATATTTTATGTTTTATCCAATTTTTTCTGAAGAAGTTACAAAACAGTGAGGTCAGGGTGAAGGAATCAGTAACTTGACACATAGCCATGGATATTAGAATTTGGAAAACTTCTCAGAGAATTCCACAAAGTAGCTCTGGGATGCATCCTGCTCTTTCTACATAACTACTTGGCTTCAGTGTAGTCAAAAAAGAATCTTCCAGTTTTTGGCTTATAGGCAGCATGACTTCTGATGATGAACTTGAGCTATGTCCACTTGAACTTACATGACTTGAAAAGCTTGAATTTTTATGGACTGATTTAGAGACACCATTTCTGTCTTGTGGAGATTTATCTCAAAGCATTCATCTGGAAATATTTCCACTGACTTCCAACACTTGAACTTAATCCTGGGTTCATACAGATATTTTCCCAACCAGCAGTATTTAGCAAACAGCTTATAAGATGTTTTCTTTCTGTTTCAGAGTGCCTATGCAATACCAACTATGGCCTTCTCTTTTCTCTGCCATACCTCAGTCTTGCCAATCTATTGTGAGCTCCAAAGGTAATGGATGAACTCATGCAGTATTAAAATATAAGTATAACCTTTTTTTGTAATCTTTTCCCTAAATTAATCCCGAGTAATTTTTATTTTTAAGTCTGTGCCATCAAGCACTGCAGAATAAGGAGCTTTCATGGTTTGGGGAAATGTTCAGTTTTAGTCTGTTCTGGCTTTTTCTCTTTTAGAAGAGAGAAAAGTAGCAAAAATATAGTTCCATCATCAAAGACAGGATATTGTCCTGCCCTGGACAATCAGGAGTAAAAAAAAAAAGTAATTTGCTAAGGTACTTTAATAGTAATTTTTTATGGCTGTAATTAATCTGTATTTGGCCATATGGGACCCAGTGAGAGTCTTTGACATAGATTCTGTTCCTGTCTCTGAATATCATCCTGTGTAAATCCCAATTTTCATTTAAAAGAGACACTGGGATGTCTATATTCCATACAAGATGGGGACAGTGTTAATTGTCTGCTTGAAGAGTTCCCTTTTAATTATCAGATTAAAAATACTTTTAAACCTCCTAAATATCAGTGACAGCCCAGACCTCAGCAAATACTCAGTGGCCTTAAATTAGGCCAGTACTTCCTTATGAAAGGTAGGGTACTATATAAATTGTGCTGTGTTTAATCATCCTCAATACAGATAAAACAACACTGATTTCCTTTTCTTTTTTCCATTTTAGTCCCTCCAAGAGGAGAATGTTGAACGTAACTGTCACAGGAATTGGTCTGAGTTTCCTAATTTACTTTCTGTCTGCTCTCTTTGGATACCTGACATTTTATGGTAAGTGTATTCTTCAAGGGTTCCTTACAGCAAAGGTTAATGATAAATGATGAATGTCCTCTGCCTGGAATGCTGCAGGCATTCGTGCACTTGAACCCTCAGATTTGAAAAATTCAAAAGGATAGGCTTTGAGCTGGGTTTCACAGCACCTGCTCCTCGTCTTGCATGCAGTTCCTGAGCCAGAAATGTGTTTGATACACGAACTGGACCAAGAAGTGCACATTTCTTAGAAATGTTGCTGATATTTGATGAAGTAACTGTTCCTTTTTATTACTAATCCGAAGAGTAGGTGGGGTATCACACTTGCCCTACCAAATTCTACAGGTGTTTTCATTTGCTGTAGAGTTTAGGTGACAGTGTGCTGCATACCAATTTAATTACTCTACATTTGGACTTCTGTACACTACAGAGGCAGTGTACAGAAGTAGTGTGTTACTCTACATTTCTGTACTTCTGGGTACAGATTTTTAGTAGAGTTTAAACATAGATGACTTCCTCTGTCTGGCATTCTTGTACTTCCAAAGTGCACAGAAGGATTTCAGACACCTTATCTACACAGTGGCCTTTTTCTAAAGGTCCTTCACAGCCCTGGCAGAAGTAGGTGAGTGATTATTTCATGCAGCAAGGATAACACAATTACTTTATTGAATTTTCTCTACTTGCTGATTCTGTTGTAGTTTCATACCAGTGCTGTCACATAAATGCATCACAGTCATCCATGAGGATCCTTCTGATGTCTTCTGAAAACTTTTATTATGAGATGCTAGTCTTCACTGATTGGAATGAATCAAAACTCTTACAGGAGACTGGAAGAGGCAGTAAGATGAAAGTTCTGATTAGGATTTCCTCTCCTTTCAAGTGTTTTATAATTCTTGATTGTGGGGGTGAGATGGTGTCTGACAAAGCACCAAGACTATTGGCTTTCAGCATCTAATAATTCCAGATTTGTAGGGATTTTTGTACCATTTACCCCCAAGTGTAAGCACATCTGAAACTATTCCCTAGATATCCAGAAGCCTTAGCAAAATTATATGGGGAGTCTTGAAGGCCCTACTGGGCTATTGGCCACTGTTGCTGTTTCCTGACTGTCTCCATGAGGTTTGTTGGAGAATATAAATTTAAGTACAACTCAGAGAGGTTCAGTAGGCAGTGCAGGGTAATCATCTGTCCAGATGAAATCTTAGTGAGAAGGAGGGAAAAAGAATCAGTCCTGGAAGCCATCCCAGTTCCTGTTACCTTTACTGCCATGATTCCTTTGGGACCAGACCCTGTCTTGACCGTAGCCTTTCAGTCTGTTTCACTGGGAATGCTTTTGGTTTTCTGCAGGCTTGATTTCTTTTAATAACTCTAAGACTTAACGGCCTGAAATTCTGGAATCAAGAGTGGATGTCTGTAAGAGAGTTGTTTTGTTTATTTGGTTTTGTTTTTTCTCCTTGCAAACTTCTTCTCCTTTTCACTTTTTGCTTGTCTTGTTTAATTAACTTACTTCTTTAAACAGAGAAAGTCTGTCCCTGTTCCTAAAACACCAGTCTGAGAAAATGTAAAACAATTTATTTTAAATTGGAAACAAAAGAAGAGTTCCTTCTTTGAAATAAGGCATGTTTCATCTCTCTGTGGTTCAGATGGTTTCTTCTGTTTTCTGTGAATTTGAAACTTCACAGGGTGACCAGACTTGGAAAATTTCAGTCCATTCTGAAGTCCAAAAAACAGACTTAAGATTAAAATACATATATATATCTGGGTAGCAGACCACTCTTAGTGCTTTGACTTTTGATAAAGTTAAATTTCCTCCTTTTAAAAAAAAATTTATGCTGTCTCCTTCACATTTTTGTCTTTTCTTTAGGCATCTTTGGCTTCAACAGAGGCTCTGCCTGGCCTTGCCTCCTGAAGTTTTTCATTTCCCTGAAGATTTTGCATCCTAATATATCACTAATGCCAGAATGTATCTGCATCCCCCAAAGCAGATGGATCTATTTGAATACCACTTTAATATGCCTTGCTATTTACCCTTATCTCTCCAGTGATTAACAAAGCAATTAATTTGGCTTGTTTTCAGACAAAGTGGACTCTGAGCTGCTAGAAGGTTACTCCAGGTACCTGCCCCACGATACCATCATCACGACTGTGAGAGCAGCCATTCTGTTCGCTGTGCTCCTGACAGTCCCTCTAATCCATTTCCCAGTGAGTATTCCTGAGGGCTCTGGAGCTGGCAGGGAGCACTGGTCGCTAATATTTTGCAGACTGCAGTTCTTGAGTCACATCTAGTCTTGTGTATCTTATTCACTTGTCAAGTGATTGATCAAAGACCACATATTTGCATATGTTCCATGAAAGCTCCAAAATAACAACTAACCACTAAGCTAATTTGTGCTGTTGAGACAGATTTCAGATTAAAACTAGCCAACAGCATTGTTTTTAATTTAGAGAATTCAGAACTTCTAAAGTTTGTTTAGTTTGTTTGGGTTTTTTTTTTTCTCTTAAATTGAGTTTTGCTGACTTGGTTTTTCCTTTCTACATGCACGCACCCAACACACAAACACACTCATACTTGAAATTCAATTTAATATAAATAAAAAACACGTATAGAGCTATTTCACAAAAAAAAAAACAAACCAAAACCAACCCTACCCAAGTCTATCTTATCAATACTATGAATTGAAAATTCATCCATTTAGGACCAAAAACAATTGTGCAGGCAAAACTCTGTGTATGGAAGCACTGTATAGATTATGTATCAGTTGGCAACGTGCTGACATTTGCTACCAGGCATTTTCAAAAAGACAAAGCACCCCCCCCAGGCCTTCTTTTGTCCCTTCAGAAAAGGGAGGGGCCAGTAATTTCTTAAGACTAATGACTGTGTGATAAATCTTGCTTTAATACAGTAATAAATTACAAACACAGTAATAAATTCTACACTACAGAGAGACAGAGCATTAAACTATTACTAAGCTTCTGGCATTTTGGTTTTTAAAATGTTCTTTCACTTCTGGAATGATGTAATTCTTACAGTTGTGAAATTGAGATAAGATCAGAAAATATGTGTGTGTGTGTATGTATGCATTTTACCCACACAGTGTTTGTCTTTGTGTTGTGTAGGCAAGGAAAGCTGTGTTGATGGTATTTTTCTCTCATCTTCCTGGGTCGTGGATTTGCCATATCCTTGTCACCTTAACTCTGAATGCAGTTGTTGTTCTGTTTGCAATGTACGTGCCAGACATTAAAAACGTTTTTGGAGTAGTTGGTAAGTTCTTGGGGTCCTTGGTTTTTATTTTAACTTCAAGAAATTCAGTATATGATTCTGCAATGTACTTCAGTCTTCTCTAAACAAAATCTTACTGTTTTTTAAAGGTTCAACCACATCAACATGTTTGCTTTTTGTATATCCTGGACTATTTTATCTTAAACTTAACAGAGAGGACTTTATATCACCACAGAAACTTGGGGTATGTTTTCTGGTTTTTCATCTGTACTAATAATATTTAAACAGGCTCATTTTAAATGCATTTTTATACACAGTGGAGCACACAATCTGAGGGGCAAAGCTCTTGTTTTCATTGCAGCTCACAAAATCTTGGAGCATTTTCTTCCATCCTTCCTGGTAGCTCTGGTCTTTCTGAAACTTTTTTTTCACCAGAGGTTTTGGCAAGCAATCTGTCTATGTACTGGACCATTTATTTGAGTATGTGCTTTCCCCTGTAGTTTTCAGATGTTGACTTTTAATCCAGTTTCTGCTCAGTTTTTACCTGTTACTCTCTTTTCTGGACAGTTGGGACAAAGCTAAACTGCATTTAAGTGAAAAAGTTTTTGTGCTTTTTTCTATAAAAGACTGCAAAAACATCTGTTTTTTGTTCTCTTCCTTTTTTATTTTGTTTTTTTTTTTTCTTTTTTCCTCCTCTTTGTGGTTTCTCTTTTGTTGTAGCGTAGGTTAAGTTCTGGGTTGGCATTTCTGCAGGAGCCTGCTTTTTGCTCTGTAACTGTCTGTCTTCATTTTAACCACTGCTCAGCAGAGCAACTTCATGGCAGTGGCCAAAATACTGACAAACTGTTTATGCATAGTCTTTCTGCCATTCTTATGATTCATGGAGCTGCTCTTGTATTGACAAAACAGGGAATCTGAAAGAAAATCTAATTATGATGCCCTCTGACCATCTAAAATCATAACTAGTTCCAGCAGATTTGTTATAAATCAGCAAGCTGCATTCTCTTGAACTGTGGTTTTATTATCATCTGGCTATTCAAAAATGTAAAAAATCCATTGTAATTTTAATTGTATTTTGAGTAAAATACGAATCAGTTTCTCAATATGTTTAGAGCTCTAAAGGGCAAATTATTTTTTGTGCAGCTGGATAGTGTGAGCAGGGAAACCAGACTCCTCCAGGAGTTCCCCTTGAAAATATCCCAGGCTTGGTATAGGTTCCCACTAAGCAGATACTTTGTGCTTGGAGACTGAGTAATTTGAGACATTACAGATTATTTTAAAAGACACTATTTGTACCTGTTCTTGTGGACCTTCATAAGCTTTGGACATGTAAAATGCTTCTTTCAGCAAAACATTAACTTTTGCTTTTCTTTCTTCACAGGCATGTGCCTTGGTTATTTTTGGTATTTGTGTTGGCCTTTTCACTTTGGTTCTAATCATTTTCAGTTGGGTTGCTCAGCAATAGCAGCCTATTGACACTGTCTGAAGTGAGCTTCAGGAGGACAGCAAGAGCCAGAGAGGTGCCAGCACTGCTGCAGTGAGTGTGGACACCCTAAAGGAACACTGACCAGAGCTGCCAGTGCAAGAAGTAATGTTCTTTCCAGCTCCATTACTGATGGTCCTTCTTTCATCTTGAGTCACTCTCTTCATTTACTGGACAATTCGTCTTTGCCATTCTAAAATATGAATTTTTAATGATGTAATCATGACAGGTAAAAAGGTCTCAAGAATTTCTGCAATGCAGGAATGGTTTAGGGCACATGGTGAGCAAAACAGAAACTTGAAATAACTTGTCCTTTCAAGACAACAGGGTGAATAGACATTACATCATTCTTTTTGTACATGTGATATATGAACATAGGATAATGTGCCTTGTCCTAATCCTTGAAAGACTTCTATTGCTTGACTAATTTCCAAAATTTCAGCCAGTTCACATTAAGAACTTGTTGATTCCAAGTGCTTACTCTAAGTTATCCTAAGATGGATCCAGAGACCAACTGCCTTAGCTTAATTTAATGGGCATGCCATGATAATATTTGTTAATTGTTTTTTTCAAATACGATTTTTCTACGTCAGCACACTCGACTCATCCTAATGTAATTTTTAAATTAGCAGGCTTTGCCCATCAAGTATAATAGCTTTTAGTATCATTTTGTTTTGCTGTTTTCATTTTGCAGTTAATAATAGACCTTTTTCAATTAATATCTACTTGTGAGTAGTTCTCTAAGTACCTCAGTATTCCTCCAAGTGAAAGGCTCTTTTTCCCTCTTATTCCCATTTTTATGAATGTTTCAGGTTTGAGTTTAAGTGTTTCTATATTTTATGTTCTTTTATGTGTCAGAGAAGATTTGGGCTTAAAAGATGAAAATCTGCCTCTGTCAAAAACAAAGGGAAATTTTACTTTTATGGAACCCTAATTTTACCTCAAATATCTATGAACTTCCATGTAGTCTTTTATAATTCCTTAATTTTTAGCCCCCTGAATGTGAATGCAATTTTCAACACCAGCTGGACATTGTTGGAAATGGGGTACACACAAGAAAAGTTCCTCATTTTAGCAGATTGAAAGCAGTGCCTGAGACCATGGTGAGGTTTTTAGCATTTGGTCTTATCTCTTCAGAGATTTCACGCCCTAAGGAAGCAAAGGCTGACTGGATGTGCTTGATCCTCTCCTGTCTAATGGGGAGGAACAACAAATAGCAGAGCTGGAATCACCTTCTCTGCTCCTGAGCTGTCAGAGCAGGATTTCTCATGCCAACAGTTGGCTCTCGCAGGGTCCAGAAGTTACTTTTGATTCTTGATAGATGGGCTGAAGGCACCCAGGTTAGTACTCCTTCAGAAATCCTTTTTGCTTGGAAGCATCCTTCTGCCTAGGAGTTTAATTTAGCAATGGACACATGTGATGAGGCCAGGGAACTAACTCAGGAACTTTGGTAGGGTCCTAAAGAAAAAGATTGATGGAAAAGACTGCAGTTATTTTAATAACAAAGTTTCTAGCAAAGGTTTCTTGACTCCAGGTCAGCCATGTAATAGTTTGGCAGTACCAGAAACAGCACATCCACTCTTGGCCAGGAGTTCCCAGCTCCTCCTGTGGCACTGGCTCCTGTCAGCATGTTCACCCAGCAGAAAACCAAGGTGACCACAAGGTGTGATGTTACCTGCCTAAAAAGTGAACTTGCCTTTATTTTTCCAGTTTAAACTCCTCTTAACCAGGTGTAGCTGCCTTCCTGCCTGTGGCTGCTCTCTGATTGCTGAGTTTCATGGGCTTTGTTACACTGCAGGGATTCAGATGCTCATGGAATCTCTGGCACTGCTGTAGAAAACTAAATATATACATTGTAAAAGTGTACCTTGAGTCAGCACTGACAGCTATACATCAGGAAGTGTCTGTCTGTCTGACTGAACCAAAACTTCTTTGGAAAATAGAAGACCTTACACTGATGAGAATTAACTCAGGGATTTGTGTCAGACAGTAGGATTTAGGGAGTGTATTTATTAGAAATTTTATGGAAACTGTTTCTCATTTATTGTGTGCTCTTGTAGCATACTGTTGAGTAGTACTGGTAGGTCATTACTGCAGTCACTTTTATTTTAAACTCTTACCAAAAATGCTCAAATCGGAATACTTAGATTATCTGTGAGGGGACAGAAAGTTGGCAGAGCTTTGCTGAGCTTTTGTTCTTCCCTCCTCTCCCTGAAAAAGCTGAGTCTACCGTGCACTGTAATGCTCTGTTGCCCTCGGGCAGTTTGGTTTGTCTGCATCATCTTGAAATTAGGACTGAGAAAATAGCTGAAACACAGTGTTAATTTTACAGTGGATTCCTGTAGCGCTGCAGAAATCACTACAGTATTGTTTTTAATCCTTGGGTATTATCCTAACTAGCCTGGCTATTGACTGACTGTCCTCTTAGGTAGACTTTGGAATGATGAATTCCAGTGTATGAAGTTAATACTTGATGAGGATGAATGGAAGCAATTCACAGCTCTGCTGAGCTCTATTATTACATTTTGGCTGTGGTACAGAAAGGAGAGTACAGGGGTTTACAGAGTGCCTGTTACCTTTCATCTGAAAAGAACTAGAAATGCTGCTACTTCTGAGTTTTGGTAGTTCATAACTTAAAATATGGAGGGAGGGAGAGAGGGGCAGAAAAATAATTTCTGTTCCCAGATTTAGAAGGTATGAGTATTGTCCACAATGAAAAACCAAAGTAATTTATCCTTCTCATCTCCCGCAGCTGTGCTGTGCATTGTGTCTCTCAAGGGTTTTTCTACAATTGTGCACTTCCATGAAGTTTTTGAGCAGAAGAGGCCTCCAGTCTGGAACTCTCTGTTCATTTAAATGCTGACAAATATTTTCTTCATTATTCTTGCATACAGATATTTTTTCCTCCAAATTTCCAGATTTATGAATTTCAGTGATTCTACTTTATTGCCTGTCATCAGCATTTTCCAACCTTCTTCACTGAAGACTTGACAGGAATGGATGAAGGGACCCACAACATTTCTAAACTCCTTTGGAAAGGTTCCCTTTCCCCAGTTGAGCAGGAAGAACAATGTGAGAGATGAAAATTAATTGGTTGTCTTTGATTTATTTTCTCTTTTTCTCCTATTTCCATTCCTTGTCCATTTGGAGGCTGCTCAAGTTGCAGCTGGACTGTGGTAAGCTGGGTGTGAAGCCTGGTTTTTGTAACCAGCATGGCAGGAAGGAGACTGCCAAACAACAGTGCTCAAAACCAGGGTTACTGTAGAACTCCGTTCCTAGTTAGATTTAATTTAGCACTTCACCTGAAATTGTTGTTTTCCAGTGGATTTTGGTGTTGAAGTTGGTAGCTGCTCTCCATATAAAGAAACCTTTGGACATGTTTACTCTTACTGCCAGTGGGAGAGAATTTTCAGTGTTATAAAAGTGCTGTGTAATTTCTGCAGTCTGTGGTGGTGGTCTTGGTATTTGTGTGCTTCAGTAGTGTTCACCCAGCCACACTTCATGTGGAAATGGAATTCCCAAAAGAAATTAGTAATAATCTGGATGTAAAAAATCACCCAGCTCATGTCAAGCCTGTGTGCTGTACAGCATTTTCTGGTTTGAGTTCTCCTTGCTTCAGGGTCACTGTGGAGCAGCCCTAGGGTATGTTCCAGAAAATGACCAGCAAAAAATAAAGAACAGTTTACATGGTTGTGTGTGATCCCCACTCTGTTGTGCAGGTGATGTTTTGCAGCGTATCCTGGAATGATCCCGACTACTCCTGGGCCAATCTCCTCCCAGTGATGGATTTTACTCTTTGGACTGTGTTCTCCAAAACACCAGGACGCAAAAAATGAGAAATGCTGTTACTGTCCTCCCAGGAAATGATTCAAGGACCAAACCTGCCTCTTCTGTGCTGATCACAGGCTTCCCCCTGTGAACAGGAGCCACCAGAATTTATTTCAAAGGTTGTGGCTGCACAGCTCCGTGCCAGCACTGCTGGGATGTGGAGAAGGAGTGAGCAGCTGGCCTGGGCTGTGCATAAGGGGGTGAAAATCTGCTCATGGAGACCCTTTGGGAAGGCTATTCTTGTTCAGCAAGGTGAGGGTCAGTCATGGGGAGCAGGCCATTTCCTTAGGGGGTAGCAGCTGACTGGCCAGGAGGGGCCCTGAAGCATGGATGTGCTTTTTGGCTGTAAATATTCTCCAATAGCTGTGTCCTGTGAGTGCAGTTCCAAGCACTTTGCAAGGTCCAAGGGAGTCCTGGGTATAAGCAAACATGGAAAAAAACCCTCATTATTGTACTGCTGCCTTGATTCCAGAGAAAGTTCACACACGTGGCAATGAGTATCAGCAACTCTGTGCGCTTAATGGGGTTTGCCCCAAGTGGAAGTGGCACTGAAGAGCACAAATCCCAGCATTTTCAATGCAGTGCAGCATTCTGTCCTGTGCTGCACAGGCTGTTCTGTTGCTGAGTGTGTCCTGTCTGTGCTCAGCCTTTCTCCTGCCTCCAGCATCCCTGCTCACACGTCAGGGCTTTGTGCCACAACGCTGGGCAGCTCCCGGCGCCTGGTTTGAGTTTAGAGCTTGTTTGCACGTGGTGTCACACTCTCATTGGCAGCCCAGCCAAGGTTAGGACAGCTCATCTTGGGAAGTTTGCACCGAGCCTTTACATTGCTGCCATTAATGCCTTCCCCACCTGATCTGCGTTTCAGATTTCAGGCGTGATTTAATCGAAATCACCGGATATCTGTGATGAATGGGGAGGTTGGCTGATCAGCCCAGGGTACAGGACTACTTTTCTGGAGACAGGGTGGAAATTCCTGCTCCACGCATCATGTAGCAAATCACAGGTCTGGCCAAGGAGAGTTAACGAGCCCTGGAGGCTCGAGGCTGTTCCAGTCTGTTGCTTTTCAGGAGCCCAACTCACCGCTCCAGGGACCAAAGTGAGACAGGGTTCCTGGGAGCCCCTTCTCTCTGCCCTCCCAGGTAGCTCCACATGATAGTGGGATTTACACACAGGGATGGAGAAAAGATTTGGGGTGTGGTTATGACAGCACCGAACCTGTTGGGCTGGAGTTGATGGTCTTCACAATCTCTATTCTCACCTCTGGTCACGCTTGGCTGTTTCACTGTGCTTTGGGCTGAAAGTGGGCCTTCAGTGTAGCGGTTCCTCAGCTGGGTTTGTGCAGCTCATGGCTGTGAATCTCCTGTAAGAAGGGGTTAAAGAGCCTCTGTTTTATAGCTTCCTACAGGTCTGGCACTGGGATGGCTCGAGGGACTCCCCTTTTTTAATGCTTTGCTCCCAGTTTTGATGAACAGTTTCCATCCTAGTTAAAGGGAGAGATGAGTGAATGCATGTGGTTTATTCACTTCTCAGCTCACATTTCTACAGTCCGCTTCTCTTTCCCCAAATACAGTAATCAGTGTTTGATCCTTTGGGCCAAAGCAGTGAGCAAAATCCAGCAGCACACTGATGGGTGCAGAGACAGCCTGGGCAGAAGCTGTGCCAAGGGGATCCCTGCCAACCCGTGTGTGCATGGCACTGGGGCAGACTTGGGAACAACACCAACCTCCTCCTCTTGGTGCATTTCAATTGCTGCTCCCTCACCCTGAGCTTTGGGTGGGGGAATTTCCACTGCTGCTCACTGAGCAGGTGCTGACCGAGTTCTTCAGCATTTACAGCGGTGCAGGGAGCTTAGGTGACAGCCCTTGTGTGTGGTGGGTGAGAGGTGCAGATGGAAGATCTGTCTGGAGGAGGCTTTGCACAGACAGGGAGAGCTGAGGTCACTAGAAAGGATTTGAAATTCAGCACTTCCACAGTCCCTTCCTCTGCCCAGGTCCAGCAGGGGGCTGTGGCCTTCCCTGCCCTTTGGATGTTATTGACATGTTTGAGTGCAGGGCTGCTGCACACATTTATCTCAACAGTGATATGTAGAATTTATGCCCCCAAATTGCTGCATCTTCAGAATATTGGTTCTTTTACCTCTCCTGGATGTGGACTCTTTCGGGGAGCAGTGCAGCACAGTGAGGTCCTGCTTGCAGACAACAACTTGCCAAGCAATAGTGGAATAGAAAGATAGAGTGGAGAGCTAAGAGCCCTTTCCTTACATTAATTTGTATTTATTCATTAACCCTGTCACGTGAGATTGGCCTGCATTGGATTTGGTGGGCACAGACACCAAAAGTGCAAAAGGAGCCATTCCCAGAGCACTTCGGGGTTGCCAGCTGTGACCACAGCACTTCCCAAGGACCTGAGGTGGGATGAGCAAGAACAGCCTCAGCTGTTAGACAACCAGTGATGCCATCAAGGGCGATGAGCCCTTATGCACAGTGATCACCAGATAGGATTAGTGAGAAAGGGAGGCCCGAGGGTATTGTCCCACAAGAAGGTGCTCATCAGAGTGTCACTGCTGGGCCCAGCTCAAAAGTTGTTGAAATGGTACAGCTTTCCTTTTGGTATTTGCTGTTGACTGCTATTTGGTGTTTTGGTATTTGGTATTGAAACAGCTTCTGTTGCTGTTCACAAGGCACACATTCTGGAATCATCTGAGCCACGGGAACATTCATCTGGCCCTTTTCCAAGGCGAGATTACTCTGATGAAGGTGGAGAGACATTGTCTTGGCCTGGGCAGCCAAAGGTGTCTGTCTTGCCATGCCTTAATCTGACAGAGCAGTTTGGTGGGTCGCAAGCCAAGGAATGACATTTCCTCTGGGGATGCAAAGCCTCAGGCTGAAACTGCATGCAAACCATGGACAGATTTTTTTTTTTTTTCACCCATAAATACTGAAAGTCGATATTCCACATCCTTCCAGCCCCTGAAGCCGTTCCTACAGGGCCTGTGCCTCGTGTTTGCCATGGCTTATCTAAACAAGGCCGTTCCCTTTGAGCAGAGGTGTCGCCGCACATTCTCCAGCACGCTGCAAAGGGGGAAACATTTGGCTTTAGCACTTCCCTGCCACCCCGTGCTCCTGCTGCAGGGGTGGAGTACAAACACCAGGGTTTTAGGGGTCCCAGGGGAGGCCAAGCAAAATTCCTTGCTTTGAAATGAGCGTTAATGCTCAGAAATTAAGTCGTAATGCTGAGAATAAAGAAACTCCATGTACGTTCATGTTTTGATAGCTCAGCATTATCCATTAGGCTCCAGCATCTGGAATTCAGGGGACTGTGGAACAATCTATTGAATGGTGATTTTGAGTGTTTTGTGGATTTTTTGCACATTTTAGCCCCAGTTTTGACTTGAATGATTTGCCTCTCCTGGCTTCAAGGAGAGTTGGATCAGTCTTTTAAAGGTGTTTTCTTAAGGGACTTTTCCACTGTGAAAGTGTAGTGGAGCAGCCTTGGCTATATAAATCAATTTAGAAGTGACTTATAAAGAGCTTAATTTGCCTTCTATTAAAATTCCTTGTCATCTCTCCACTCTCTCCAGCTTGCTGTTAAATGACCTCTTGGGAAATTGAGGATTGAAGTCCCTTTCTACGCCGCAGAGGGAATGTGCTTGACTGAAAAAGTTGAAAAAATCAGGGTTCAGTGGATATTACCTGGAAAATGAGGTTTTTTTGCTAATTGGGTGAATTTAAAAGCTCTTTGTTGCCCAGCCCAGGGGCTTAGAGTGATGAAAATGGGCATGAGCAGGTGAAGGTCAGTCCCCTTTCCTGGTGGCATCCTGTAGCTCAGAAAGTGTTCAGGAGCCCAAGTGCCAGGGGCTTTCAGTGATTGCTGGAATCTTCAGATCCAGGCCCTAAAGAGGGGCTTCTTCTGGCCAGGCTGGGCTCTGACACAACCAGGCAAGTTCTGGAGCAGCCACAGAGCTGCTGTAGATTGCTGCAGCTGCAGGGAGGCCAAGGCTAAAGATCACCAAGGCATAAAAATTCCCCAGGGAAGGAGGAAGGTGGCTGAGAGGGGAGGGGAGGAGGGAGCAAGGTGAGGAAGGATTTGTTGGGTTGTTGGTCTCTTGAAATTGTGGTGTTTAGCTAGCGTGAAAGCAGTGTCCATTTAAAAGCACGTGGCGCCATGGCTGCTGTGCAGGGGGTCTGTGGGTTGGGAGGGGACAGCAGCCCCTCTGCTCTCACTCTCTGTAAATCAACTCTCTGTGCCTCCCTGTGATCCTTGCCTGGTTTGCCCTCACTCCCCACGATGGTCCCATTGTGGTGACCCATCTTGGAGCCTTGTCCTCCTCCTTCAAGGAAACCAGAGGAGAGCCTGAGGTCACAGGCTGTCACCCAGCCCCTTCTGAGCTGGCCATAAACACACTCGCCTGTCCCCAAGGATCTGAAAAAGCCACAGGAGCTGGCTCAGTGGGTGGGAGACGCTCTGAGCACCAGCATGGCCCCTCCCAGGGCTGCATCCCTGAAATGACTCCACCAGCATTAACACTGGGATTATTTAACCACTGTCACTTCTCTGGAGACCAGACAAAGCTGGCCCTCACAGCCCTCTGTGATGGGCACATTGCATGGGCAGAGCAGCCACAGGCCTTTTGATCCATCCCAGCAGCTCCAGCTGGTTTGGTCTCTACTAAACTTCACTGAGCCAAAAAACCTGGCGAGCAGCTGTGGGAGCTGTCTCCCACCCGGCCCTGGTGTGGGGACACGTGTGGGGCTCAGGAATGGCTCTCTAAGCAGAGATCTTGGAGCACAGCAAACTTTGTTCCCGCTTCCTTTTCCATGTGGTGACTATTTGTTGCTGCCAACATTGACAAACAAAATTGAGTGACACCTGAGGATGTTGCAGCAAGTTTTTGACATTTCCCACCCAGGCTGGTCTGGTTAAAGACTCATTTTTTCTGGTTTAAATGACACCACAGGGACACCTAGGTTGCTGGAAGGATTTCTAAAACAAGCCTGGAAAGCAGCAAGTGTCATTGTCAGAGCAAGCTGAGCAAGCAGAGTTTAACAGGGTGGCACAACTGTTTTTCCTTCTGTTCTCTGCAAAACAAGGTAGACTCACACGAAGTCAGGAGCGCCATATGCTGAACCTGCATATCTATTTTTACTCCCCTGCTCCATAGTGTTCCAAGAATAATTTTTTTTTAGTGCACAGCAGGGTAGGAAAAAACTCGTGCTGATGGCATCTCTGCTATCCCCATTGTGCTGGGAGGAAAGAGGCAGCTGCTTTGCTGACCTGTCACTTCCATGAACCCGCATTCCAGGTACAGAGGCCATTTGCTCATCAGGGCTTGTTTGACGAAATGGCCACCGGTGTTTATATTTAGGTCCTGCCTGTCCTGCCAAGTACTCTTAAATTCTTGTGACTTGAATGAAGTTGGAGGGGGTGGGAGAGGATCAGCTTGAAAAATAGAGCTGCTAATCTGCCGGTGCCTCTGGGAGAGCCTGTGGGATGCCCCGTCACCCCTGGGGCTTCGAGCATCCGCGGGCATCCCGCTGGGAGGGGGAAGCAGCTGGTGCCCCACGCCAGCCTGGGGCTGTGGGCTGCTCCGCAGAGGCTGTGGCCACTGCTGGGGTTCCAGGGGGTTGTTGAGTGATGGGGGAAGGTTGGGAGGAGTATTTATAGCTTGTCTCAGTGCTGGGCCTGGGGTGATCACCATCCCAAGGATGTGAAGGGCACAAGTGTGTCCCCAAGGGCAGCGGGATGCAGGGATCAGGAGCACAGATGTCCTGACGGTGAGGGCAAGGGCTCTGCAGTGCCATCTCTTGCTGGGGAGAGCCCCCAGCCCCTCCATCCTTTAAAGCAGAGCAGGAGGAAACACCCAGGGCTGGGAGGACAGCTCATAGCCAGGGATGTCCAGTGGGTGACCCCAGGTCACACCAAAGCCACCCCTTGGCTTGAACTGATCAGGCTTTCTGCTCCTGGCTGGCACTTAGGTGACACACTCAAACCCTCTTCTTTATCCAAGCTGTTCTTGAGGATTGCACAGTTTCCCTTGGACTGTGCTTCTTTGGTTATGCTGGACAAACTCACCAAAACAAAGGTTTTGAGGTAGGGAAACATTGTGCCCTAGCCCTCAGCCCCATCGC
Source organism: Regulus satrapa (assembly GCA_013396955.1). Lineage (NCBI taxonomy): Eukaryota > Metazoa > Chordata > Aves > Passeriformes > Regulidae > Regulus > Regulus satrapa. The sequence continues at coordinate 39,829 of VWZN01003113.1, forward strand.
AGTGGGAAAAGCCCAGAGCAGCCCCAACCCTGCAGCCAGGCCTTCATCTGCTCTGGGCATCTGCTCCCTTTCCCTGGAGATTTTGGGAAGTGACCAACAGTGACTGGATTTAATGTTAGCTCTTGTGTCTGCCTTGTCTCAATAATACATAATTTTTTTTCTTTCTGAAAATATTCAGAAAAATTTTCACCTTTCTTTGGATGGAACAGATAATCTCCTTCAGAATTCAAGGGTCTGCTTGATTGTTTCTTGGTCAGTTTTCTTTTATGACCACTTTTCAGTTCCAAAATCTGACTCCAGAGTCCCGGGGCCAGCAGAACTGTGCCACATCACTAATTTTCACCTCTTCAGTAGGGATGAAAATAATTAGCCATGCTTGATCATCATATAGAGACTGTCTGCTTTGAGGTTGTGCCAGCAGCCAGAACTTAACTTTTTAAAACATAAAAAATCCTTTTACTTCTTGTGATTGTAGAATGTGTCTGAGACATAGAAGAGCACAGCCAAAGTGCACTCAAGGTATTGCTGTGAAAAACCTCATGGTGCTCAACGCTGGCTTGGGAGCAGAGCTTGGAGCTGGCTCAGGGGGTTGGGTGCTTGGATTTGGTGAGATCTCCCAGCCCTTTTCCAGATGTGAATGATGAGCCAGTGAGGGCATGAGAGGCAGGTGCCCTCAGCCCACCAGCAGGGCAGGGAATTACAGCAGGTCCTTGCTTAGGGGAGAGAAAGATCCAGGGAGTGCTGCTTGCAGGGAGCTCTGGTGTATGTGTGTCCTCTGGGAGGAGGACACCAAGGCTGCTTCCCCATGGTGATGCCAGGAGGTCTGGGAGGGTTGGTTTGGAGTTTAGGGAAGGTGAACAGCAGGTGAGCTCCCCAGAGGCTGGTGCTGTGCCCTCAGCAGCCACCACCTGCCAGCTGCAAGGTTTCATTCCTCGAATTTGATGCACGGGGATTATTTGACTCTCCAGAGATCCATGCCTTGTTCGCTTTGTTTTTTGGCCAGCTCTGCTGGCAACTCTTCTTTCCTCCCAAGGGAAGTGGTGCAGGAGACGTTTGGCTGACAGAATTCCCTGCCTGTCCCCGGGTGCCAGGCACCTGTCTGCCCGGAGATCCCCCTGGTGTATGTGCGTCCGGAGCCACGGCTTTGTTCTCTGGGGATGTCTGGCTTTGATTTCAACTCAAATTCCTCCCTTCCTCCTCCTCCTC
>VWZN01003113.1:41089-67401 GCA_013396955.1 Regulus satrapa
TCTTTCCAGGCCCAGCACTAGGACCAGCCATGTCTGGGAGCCCTGGGCAGATATTTCTGAGCTGTCAAAATCCACACTGAGCTGTGAGTCCTATTGCCTTTGCTACTCTCTGCAGTGAAATTTATTGACGTCTGTGTGCACCAATGGGCCATGTCAATGTTCCCCTGCCATGGAGCTGCAGCACCTTCTGCAGCGGGCTCACAGATCCCTTGAGTTTGGCCATGGCCATTCTCCATCTAGGAAAAGGTAGGTTATCACACTGTGGATCCACCTTGCTTTTTTCCAACCTGGTGGTAGCCCAGTCTTTTCATAAACTCTGATATTGTTAAAAATGTGGGTAAAATGTTATTTTTTCTCTCTTTTTTTTTTTTTCTTAAAACCTAATGACTTGGTCAGCTTTCTATGGTGTTTTCAGAGTTATTTGTTTGTGCACTTTTCCTCTTGATCCAAGCTGAGCAAATAACAAACCTCTGAAGGATCTGCTTGGTGGTGGGGAGAGTCCTCTGCCATTATGCTTGCACCCCAGGATTCAGGTAAATGTTATCCAGAAAATGTTACCTTTCTGAAATCTTTGGCTTTTTGTGAAGGCTTGCATCAAAACATTTCAAACCCAGAAGCAAAAATTTTCTCAAATATCCCAGGGGGCTGAAATCGATGGGAAATGATTGAAGTTTATCTTGAACCAGTGCATTATCAGTCAGATATTGGTGCTCCTGCAATGCCAAGAGTAGCTCTGGTACTGTTGCTGGAACAGTAAAACCAGGGTATGTCCTTGATATGTCTGCTTTACTCAAAATTCCTTAGTTGTCTGCACTGGTGTCTGTGCCATAAGTTATTTTAAGGGATTCCCAGTGAATTTCATAAAAATTGCCACTTCATTAGTTAAAATGCAGCTACATAATAAACTCTCATAAGGTTGCCTCAGGTAAAACCACTGCTTCAGTTTGCCTGTTTAAGCCAGTGACTCTGCTAGAAACACCTCAGCTTGCATTTCACTTTTAGTGATTTTTTTTCTGCCAGCCAATGTTGTGAGATTAAGAGCACCAGTTGCAGAAGTGTCTGCTCCCAGCACGAGTGAGTCCTGCTGGGAAATGGGAGTTCAAGAATGACTTGGAGGCATGTTTCAGTCTTTGGTAAGCATAACTGAAGTTGTTCTCGGACCATTCCATCCTGATGTGGCTCAGGCAGAGCACAGCTCATATCACAGAGTGGTTTGGATTGGAAGGGACATTAAAGCTCATCTCAATCCACCCCTCTGCCACAGGCAGGGACACCTTCCACTATCCCAGGTTACTCCAAGCCCCATCCAAGCTGGCCGGAAACACTCACAGGGATGGGGCATCTACAGCTTCTCTGGGCAATTTGTGTCAGCGTCTTACCACTCTCCCAGTCAAGAATTTCTTCCCAATATCTATTTTAAGTCCTTCTCTTGTTTCAAAGCCATTCCCCTTGTCCTATGACTATCTGCCTATGAAAAAGTTGCTCTCCCATACTATCTCAGCTTGGCCAATTCTGCCCTTTGGCCTGGCATGGAGGTTGGGCACTGAAACCCTTGGAAACCCCCACACCTACATCCCTGTGTGCACCCAGGGTGGAGTATGGCTGTGCCTTGGATTCTCATGGATAACACAGGAAGGAGAGTTGGTCTCCCTCTCTCAGGGTCCCGTTGCTGGAAGGAGGGTGTACTCTTGGGCTGTAGCAGCCTTCAGAAGAGATCCTTTCTTCAGGGTCCTCCTGCATGGAGGATGGGGAGCATTCACCACTGAGAAACACTGCCAATGCTGCTGGATGCTGCCCGTGCTTTGGTGGGGTGGCTTCTTCAATGGAACCATTAACTTTGGATTAAAAATATACATCCCTACCTCTGGATCTCCTGGTTCAAACCTCACTCTCCTAACTGTCCACCCAGAAAAAATCTGGTTTGCTCTTCAGTGCCCTTGCCTTGCCCAGGTGCGAGCAGCAGCACATCCCACAGATCCTGCTGGGGCGAAAAGGCTGAGGTTTGCTTTTTTATTCCAGGTCAGGCGGGTTTGCCATGTAACCTTGACAGGGGAATAGCTCCCCTGGAATCGCTGAATCTGCTCATACATGAGGCCTTTGGACATAGGTGGTGTGGGGAGGTTGGTGCCCTGTGACTGGCTTGTTCAGCGCAATAAAAATACATTGGGTTCTTAAGATGTTGACCAATGGGTTTGGGAAACAGATGATTGATTCCCACAGCTGAGAAACAGGGATTGTAATATGTTTTGCCAGAGGAGACCAGTTTGATGGATGAGTTCATTTAAGGATTATGCTATAGATAGAGCTGTTGACAGAATGAATTTGTTTTTATTTTTCATCAGTAGGTATAACACAAAGCAGAACTAATTGAAAGTAGTTTCCTTGTGGCATCTGGTTGTGTTTCTTGCTTTAAGTCTCTCACACACTGTAAAATTACACCAAGGGCTTTTCTTCGCTTCCATTTGCTTTCCAAGTTTTCCATCACTGTTGCGCGTGGGTTCCCAGTGTGTCAGACATGTTGGGAAGTTGCAGACTGCACAAGAAATGGAGCTGGGCCATCATTCATTATTGCACAAAGGTTCTGGTGCACACCACAAATCCACACCGAGGTGTTCTCACCTTAGGGCTGATGGCAAAGCTGAACCGTGAACACCCTCGTAGACATTTCTGATGGCGTTTTAAACCCTGACCTGTGCTAAATGTGATTTCTGTGCAGAGTGATCTCGTTCTGAGTAAGGCCCAGACCTGGAAGGTGATTATATTTACCCAAGGAGGTGTTCTGAGGTTGAAGGAAGGTGTTGACTTAATTTCTGGAAACAGCTTTTCCAATCAGCCAGAGAGAAGAAATCCCAGAGTCCCTTCAGGGATTTGGCTCGCTGCGTTCATTGCTCTCTGGGTTGGACTGTTATTGCCTGCTGGCTCGGGCTGGCTGATGGGAGCAGAGGCTCAGCTCCCCAAGTGCTTCCTTTGGCTGTTTGTGGTTATATCTGTGCTGAGATCATGCAGGCTGTCAGGCTAAAACAACTGGGCTCTGTGGTTAAAACCCATCCTACAGATTTGATCTGTGGCTTTTGGCTTGGTTCTTTTTTCTCTCTTTCTTTTCCAGTTGTGGTCAAATAAGAGTTTTCCAGAACTGACTCACACGGGGCCAAAGAACAGGAACGCAGCGAGCACGGCTGCCAACCCAACAGACTCACCATCATGAGGGAGAAAACACCCCCAGGTCTCTGCCACCCAGGCCAACACCTGAGGAGAAAAGCCCATGTGATTGCAGGATTACACTGCAGGCTAAATCCTAGCCTCCACTTGGCCTCAGACCTGAACTTTAAGCCACAGCCAAAACATAATCTGAATCTGAGCACTGGCTATTGGTCTGTCTCATCTCCTGCTCCTCACATGTGCAGTCATTCAACAGAAGCTGAAATGTGCTTTCTCTGCCAAGAGCCGTTGGTTTCCAAACAACTACATCAGCGTGGTGAGTGATGGAGTTTCCATCAACTGCTGTAGGCCAAATGCACTCATCTGAATTCAGGTCTTGGCAGGTATAGAAACTTGGAGTTGTCAATGATTTTAATATGAAATGGTAATTAATTACAGTTTCTCATCCTGTGCTTTAGTTCTGTGAAAGCTCTTGGAACTGCAGATGAATGGGAGCTTTTTTATCTCTTAGCTAGTGAGATTTTCTGTTCTTTAATTGACCTTTGAAATAATTTAGTCTGGGCTTGGATCTGGGTTAAATATAGCTGGTTATTTTCACTCTGAGTATGTAATACATGAAAGAACCTAGGTATCCTTTGAATGTGTTTTGACAAGTGCCCTGTCTGTGTGCAGGTATGTATTTATAAACATTTGTGCTGCATGTACTAAAATGACACTTCCAAAAGCAAGTAATTTCTCTCCTGCAGCAAAACATTTGTCCAAAATATAGTGTTAGGCTTCCAAAAAATGGGCAGTTCAAAGAGAGTAGGAAAGATTTGGAAAGAAGTGAGCAAGGAGGGGATGTGGATTGAGCCCTCAGTAGTTAAGAAGTGAACATGGAGCTCTTATCCACTTTATCCCATAAAACCAGGACGAGACAGTGCCTAAAGCACTTGCCTGACAGCAAAGTTACAGGCAGCAAATGGAACTATCATAGAATTGTGGATACATCCTGGGTTGGAAGGGGCTCATAAGGATCATAGAGCCCAACTCCTGGCCCTCCTCAGGACATCCAAGAATAACACCATGTGCCTGAAAATGTTGTCCAAATTTTTCCTGAGCTCTGTCAGGCTGGTGCTGGGACCACTGCTCTGGGGAGCCAGTTCAGTGCCCAAACACTCTCTGGAGGAAGAACCTTTTCCTGATATCCAACCTAAACCTCCCCTGACACGGCTCCAGCCGTTCCCTTGGGTCCTGTCACTGGGGACCAAAGAGAAGAGCTCAGTACCTGCCTCACGGCTTTCTTATCTAAGAGGTGTCATGGCATTGCAGAGCACCTCATTAGTGGTGCTGTGGTGGCCAAAGCTCTCTAAGGAAAGGAGGCTCATGGAAAACAGCACAAATTGTGCCTGCTCAGTGCAAAAGCCATTTGGATACAGCAGCTGCCTTCAAGAGACCCTGAACTACTGTGGGCTGGGTGGGTGGATCCACTGCTCTTCCCTTTCCAATACTTGTTTACCAAACATTTATTACTGCCTCCTGTTGAAGATGAGGTGCTGATGAGGTCCTTTTCTTTTAAAATATGATAATTGTTATCTCCCTAATTTATACAAGTCCATGAATTCTAAGGAGCTACTACCTGCAAAACAGAAGCAAGACCCCAACAGTTTCTTGCCACCAATCCTTTTACTAACACTAATTTCAGTCTAAATAGGATCAACAACAACAACAACAACAAAAGATTAATAAATTCAAAGTATTTTTTCAGCACTTTCCCCTGTGTCTTAGATACACAATGTCCAGGAACACCTTGCACTAGACCAGGTTGCTGAGACCCCAGTCCACCCTGGCCTTGAATGCTTTCAGGGATGGGGTTCAATAACCTCTTGTGGCATTAAAATGCAGGGAGTAGTTACTGGGTTCGCAGGGTATTAAAATAAAATCTGAGTTTAGTCAGCAAGACTCAAGGCTCAGTCACACTTGTTCAGGTTTAAATGGGCCAAATTCCTTAAAGCAGCTGAATCTGCTCCTGGTTTTCACCATTTCTAGTGTTTTAGGAGCCACCAGCAAACCACCTGTAACATGTCAATACTTAGCCAGTGCACATTTGCATATTGGGTAAATACAGTTATTTGGAAACAATTCTATTATTGGGAAACAGTTCCCCTCTTCCAGGGATCCACTCCCTGGAAAGCAAAAAATACCTAACTGTTGAATCTAACCCAAAAGAAAGAAAAACTATCCATGGAAACTGAGTTCTACATAGTGGAGGAGTCCTCTGGTTCTGAAGGAGCCAGTGGATTTGAGTGGTGGCAGTGCCAGGACAGAGGAGACACCCACCACAGGAGCTGGTCCTTGAGAGCTGCCTCATTCATCTCCTTGAGCAGGGAAAGCACTTGAGACTCTGAGCAGGATCAGGCTGAATGGAACTGGACTCCATGATCTTGAGGGTCTCTTCCAACCTAGTGATTCTGTGTGAATTTCACATACCCACATTCTTCCTTTCTGCCTTTCACCTGTCAGTCACCTGATGTTTGATACAGGAACGAGGTCCCATCTTTGCTCGTTTGAGGATAATGCCTGGAGCTGCAGCCTCCCTGTGGAGCTGGCTCTGGTTCATCACTCCCCTGCTGTTTATGCAGCCATTTACACCCAGATTCCTACTCATTTGCAACGTGCACGTGTCTCAAGGGTAAACGAGCGTCTGGGGTAGAGCAGCATCATGTCTGCTCTGCTTCCTACTGCCTGCTCTTCTCCAGCTGGAAAGATTTGGCAGGCATTGCTCCATGGGACTTGCACTGCCCTCACCTTTTCCCTTGCCACCTGGTGGGACAGGGCAAAAAGATCAACCCAAACCCAGAAAGTGGCAGTGAAGATGGGAGCATCACATGCATTCTTTGGCAGGGAAAAGGTAAAAATTCTCAGAGGGTAAAACAACCTCTGGCCCTCTGTCCTGACATCTGTGATCTGAGTCATCAAATTCCCTTCTGCTTTAACTGCTGCCACTTTTCTGGGGGTGGAAAGCCCTGCTAGCACAGACCTACCAGTGCCACTTGGCAGCTGTGGCAATTTACAGCAGAAAAGACTCATCTGCAACCTGTCAAGGCATGATCTCCACCTTCCTTTGGAACACTTCTGCTCCTCCAGATGATTTACTGCTCGAGCACAAGGTGGTCATTTTATCTCTCTTCTCTTCCCACTTGGCCCACGACAGCCTGGATTCCGCACAGGCTGGATCCCCCTTCCAGAGTGTTGTGGAATGAGGGAGATAAAAGCTGCTCCATTTTCCGTGAGCCCTCCTGAGCAGTTCTGCTGGGAGGTGACCATGTAACCAATGGCTGTGTCCATTTTGCTGGCACCTTCAGCATTTTGCACCGTGTCTGAGTCTCAGCAGGCTCCCCACGGCTGCTAATGGCTTTGCAGCCCAGCCAATCAATTTGTTATTTATGGCAGGCATGTCTCAAAACTGTCGGGTCAAGTTTTCCTACCCTGATGTATTTTGTTCAGAGGAACACATAAATCCTCTCCTGCCATTTGCAGCTTAAACCTCCTGAGTGTGAAGCCAGCGGGTTAAAGTTTCCAGCAATAGTAGCAAACTGTATTTTAAAGGGTTGTTCTCCTGACTCTTAGGGGCTTGGGCGCTTTGTGTGTCATGAATCAGTTCACACTGCAAGATTTATAGGCATTAAACTCTCTCTTTGGTGTCCTTTAACTCTGGAGTTTGAAGTCATAAGCAATGAAATCGAGACTTCTCCACTGTTCCAGTGCTTTTCCGTTTAAGGTGCTCTTCTGAAGGGTCACAATGACATCTTCATTATGTGCTCTAAAGTGAGATACAGAATCCTTGCACTTTCTGAGTCTGGTGCTGCTGCACCAAAATTCATAAGCTCATGGATGGAAGGAAGAAGGACTTGTGTAAAGTGAACTCTGGATTTCGTTATCAAGCCTCTAAAGACTGTAATGTTCCTCTTACCTGGCGCTGTGTAAATCTTGGTCCAGAGCAATACAAGTCAAACACAACCAGAAGGTTTCCCTAGACCTTCCAATTGTGAAGACTTCCCAATTTTGGAGGTCTAAATACCACCCACTAAACCACAACTATCTACAGCAGCAACTACTATGCATGAAGAGCATCTCAGAGAGCATAGGTTAATTCCTGGGCACACTCTTTACAAGTCACAGTCAACTTTCTGTTCAGTCTACACTTTTATCTTTTCAATAAATCTGCATGTTTAGAAATGAAAAAAAATGACTACTGTAAAATGAAGTGAAGGAAATTATAATAAACCCAGTTTCTGAAGCCTTGAACACTGCTACATTTCAGGATTTGGGAAAATCTTGGCTTACAAAAGGAATCTGACTGTTAAGGACACAAAGTGGAGGTTTTAAGTCTGTAAGTCTGGTCTCATGGCAGAAAATAATTTTCCCTCTCAGGATGTGAGCAGCCTTGGAACTGGTAGCATACTGCAAGCACATGTTCAGATTTTGACATCTCTACAGTTTGGAAAATATTATCTGACAAATCAAATCTTCTCATGTGGCCTTACCCACAACACTTAAAATGAAATCTAATTCAACAAATTTGGACTGATTCACAAAATTTTGTGTGATAAAACAAGACTTTGCTCCCTTTGTCTGTGTCTGGGATCCTGTGCAAGACAGAATGGGATTCATCTTCCTTTCCCCAGAGCTCTCAGAAGAAGTTGCTGCTGAACACTGATGAGTGTTGTAAAAGTACAAACATGAACATGAATTCAACCTTGAAGGGAGGAGGAGCCCTGACCTTTCTGAGCTAGTTTAAATATGCTGAATTTGTGTGGACTAACTGGTTGCCACATGATGTTCTTACATACGTTCATTTAGGTCTATGTCTGGGAATGATGAAGGCCCATGTCCTTCGTGGCATCAGTAATGACTTCTGCTGACAAGAAGAACAATTTCCACCCAAGATGACTCAATATTTGCAAGGCTTTGTGGCATTTCTCTGTTTACAAGTGGAGACCACTTAAGCTCAGCAAATTTTTAATACATGGGCATTTGTGAGGACAACCAGCAACTAATAACCAAAGTGTTAACCCTTGAGTGACCTCTGAGACAGCTACAGGGGGAATGTGGGGCTCAAAACACCCTCCTTTTGTGGCACTTCAGTGGGTGATTTGAGGAGTATTTTCAAAGATGAACGGGCCCTTGTTAGAGGGTGGCAATGCACAATGCATGCACGCATTTGAAAGTCCTTGGTGAAAGCCAAGGCAGGCACCTGGAGAGGCTGAGGAAGACGGAGGTGTCTTGGCTGTGCTGTGGTGTTATCAGCCCCACGGCTGCGCGGGGAACGGCGCTGTGTGTGGTGGAAGTTTTTAAAACGATTTTCATCAACATGATTAAATACTTATTACATGAGTCAGCCATACGGGCTTCATTAAACCAGTGAACTCAGAGGAGCCTCCTCATCTGTTTATGAAATCCATCTGGAATCACGGATGGCTCAGGAGAAGGAGGATGAATGCAGCTCAGTGTGATAGGAGCCCGTTCCCCTCCCAGGAGCCTGCCTGCACCAACACACACTGCACTCCTCGCCCCACACTCAGGGAAAAGGGCTTTTATTTTTCTTTCTGCACATTCCTGGGCAAAGAACCAAGGGCTGCCATGACTTTGACAGTGAGACTTTAAATATACCCTGTCGGGATGTGACACAGGCACCTTTTCCTGGTGGCAGGATATAACACAGCTTTAAAGAAAAAAAAAAAAAAAGATGCAAGCTTTTGCGCTGGAGGGAAGTATACCTTGAAAGGAATGGCTTAATGAACTTTAACCAGCCTTCCAAGATCTTTATTAGTTGCCCTTTTATCAAATTAAATTCACACTGTGCTAGGCAGGTTAAGTACTGCAAGTTGATGTCATGTGCTAAGTGCCAAAGTAGGCTTTAATTGGCTGTTTAAATGAGAAAAGGGGTCCTGCTGTGCAGCACATGCACGTACACACACAAGCTCAGCTCGAACTAAACAAGGTACCAGATTTTCCTTGAACCAGCTGGAAAAGTTTTGCTCCATGTCAGCTTGGGCCTCTTCTCTGCCAGGACAAATAAGTGAAGGAAAAGTTGCACAAAGGTCCCTAAGGGTTGTAGGTGACACAAAGCTGTCTTGTCCATGGTGGATGTGCTTCAAGGCAAGCTGGATGAGATGCTCCTTCCAGAAATGTTGTCCCATGGAATTACTCAGAATTGGCTCTTCCTGAACAGCACTCCTGAGGAATGCCTGCTGATTAACCTGGCAGGGTTTTAATAAAGATTTTTTGTATTGGTCACAGCTCTGTTTCATCGATCACAAATTAGTCACAGATGTCAACAAGAGTAGCCAGAACAGTAAAGGCCAGATGGAGACGAGCAGGTCACTTGTCCTGCAAAAGGATTTTCATCTTAAAAACACTTTGCAGCAGCAGCAGTGGTGACTGCAGAGTTAAGATTACAGAAAATGGGGGGGTCCTTTACCTTCCCAGTGGGAACCTCTGGCCTCCCAGGAGGAGCAGTTAGTCACACATGGAGAAATCCTGCTGGCATCGCTGGCGTGGGATCGTCCAAGGCAACCACTTGCATGACTAACAGCTCTACCCCTTTGTGAGAGGGATGAAAAATGAAGTGGCGGTGGCGTTTCGTACTCCTGCGGCCCAGACGGAACAAGGGTGAAAGTGCTGCTGGAACTCGCTAAATTTGAACAGTTGTTTTCTGTTAACACATGGCCTTAAAAATGTGATTTGAGAAGCTTGTTAGAGAGTTAGTGTTAACATCTAGTCCCAGTGCAATTGGGCCCAGCTGGGCGACAAGCCTCCGGAGCATCCTGCTTCCCCCATCCAGCTGCATCCCCCTGTCCCGCTCGTCAGCCTTTGCTTGATCTGCCATGGTGGCAAGCTCCAGTGCTGCCTGGGAACACCCTCCCTGCCCATCCTGACCCACGGGGTGAGCAGGTGAGCCCTCAGCTTGATCCTCACAAGATCTGGGACTGGGGAGCAATGGCACTTGAGCACTGGTGGCCGCTGTTTTCTGCTCTCCTGGACAGTGATACTGGTGGTGCTTGTAGGGCTTTGCAGCAGCATCACAAACCACAATCTCTTTCTCTTCCTCCTCTGTTAAGCATGCAAAAAGCAATTTTCCACTGATAGAAAGCCTTGCAGTACTCCTGCTCCCTTTCTCTCCCTCCTCTTCTTCCCCTGCCTTCCCTTCCAGCTCTTTTCTAATTTCTTTGCAGCCCCGCTCATGTCCCCATCCTTGCATTTACCTTCTCTCTTTCTCTTTCCTACTGCTTTCCCCCATTAAGATGGACACTTTGGGGAGCTCCTGTCTCCTCTTTGCAGCTTGCAGCTGATTTTATCTGCTCCCCAGGGATGGTTTCCATAGGGCAGCAGCCAGTGCAGAGGTGGGGAGGCTTCCAGCACTCACACTAACCTGCATTCCAGCATTAAAGATAATGGATACAATGGAAAATCAATGGAGAATATGTAACTTTATCCCATTCATAGCTTCATATTGCATTACACCATGGCCTTCAGATACATAAAAGTGATATATGGCTGAACTTGGCAGCAGAAAAGAACACAGGAAACAAATATCTTTGGTAAGAAGCACAGTCCAGGTATAACTTATACAGCAAATAGGCCTGAATATCTTCTGGTTTTCATGAAATTTTGCTTTGTAATTATTTTCCAGTAATGTGCCAGAGTGTAAAAAATAAATCAAGGCTTTGTGCATGTTACAGATTTCCCCTGAGTGAGATAAGAGAAAGAAAATGACTGCTTGACTTTCTGGCCTCAGCCATATGCCAAATCTGTCAGAAATATTGCTTTTTTTACATTATATCAGTGAAGGAAATTATAGCTGCTGTTATCTGCCCTTTGGTCAGGAGCACATTCTGCACCTTGGCTAATGTGCCTTTGTGGTACAGCCACCTGCACTTTTTCGGGGAGTTCATCTAATTACTGGGTAGATGAGTCAGGCTGCATTTCCTATGGGCTGTCTACAAACATAGGAAGTTATTAATACTGATTAGCTGAAAAAGTCCAGGTCTTCTCCACGACGTTTCCTGGCTAATATTAGGCACACCTTCTGTGCTTGAAGCTGTGATGGCTGATAAGAACCAGTAGTGCGGCCACCGAGGTTTTATGGCCGTGGGTGCGGCGTGGGACAGACTGTCCCAAGAGGGTTTTTTTTCTTACACCTTTGAATGCATTCAAGCAGACAGGCTGGAATGAGAATAGGAAACTAAAAGCAGAGGGTACAGGCCTGAATAAAATGGTGTGCAAGCCTTTTAGGAAATGATGAGGGAGTGGCACGATGCTGCCTTGCTTTGGTGCCTGGCAGCAGAAGAAAGTTATTGGGAAATTTTCCTTTCACTAGAAAGAAATATGTCCCCAAAGGAGCTTAGAAAGTTCTCGGAGATGTTGTTGTAAGACTTGAGCTCCTTGTTTTGGAAGAAGATGAAAAGAAACTCGACTGTTTAATGAGAATTAAGCAGCTGTAGCCAAGCTCTAACAACAGGCACAACGGAGACCTGCTGGGGCAGAGGTCCCTGCACAACCCCTGGGATAACCAGGATTTGGAGACAGAGAGGAGGCACAGAATAAAGAGATGCTGCAAAGTCTGTTTTCAGGTCTCCCACCAATCAGCAAATCCCTGTTGGGCTGTTTGCTGAGCCCCCTTATACAACCAGGGCCAGGGGCTAGTGGTAGAGTCCCAGCTTCACACTGGGCTTGTGGGGCTCCCCAGNTCACCCTGGGCCTGGCTCCTCTGTGCAACCTACCAGGGCCAGGGGCTGGTGGGAGAGTCCCAGCTTCCACTGGGCTTGTGGGGCTCCCCAGCACCCCCACACTGGCCTAACCCATGCTCATTCCACGTGACCAGATGGAAAAGAGGACATCCTATGGCCCAGTGGATGGAGGGACAGGAGTTTGGTGGTGATGGGAAGCTCAGCTGATGCCTGTCCCTGCCTGAGCAGTGGCTGTGGCTCAGAGACACCTGGCCCAGCTCTGAGAGGCAGCAAAGGGGTGGAAATAACTCCCCAGCTGTGAGATAGCACAGCTGGCCCTGCTGCTGGCAACGGGGACTTCACTGGTGTCACGTGGGAGATTTTCAGATGATAAACCAGAAGGCAGAGAATGGGACAGATGGGTAGAGTTAGGGAGATTTATCCAAGTTGTGCAAAGGAGAATAAGGAACACAGCCAGAAAACTCTTGAGATGTGATTATACCTTAGAAAACAGGTAAAATAATAATGTCCCAGCAACCAGGACTGGGAACCAGAAGAAGAGAGATTAAATGCTTTAAACATTCACAAAACAAATCTTGTATCACAGATGTCTCAGTGCTTTATCTCTTGATTTATTTCACTTTTGCAAGCCACAGAAAAAATGGTACGTGATGGTTTTTCCTTTTCAGTTCCCACTACTGAGCTTACAAAGCTTGCCAAGAGTGGAGAACTTCACAGAAATCAAGAAGAAAAGGCTTCCTGGCTGGCTGGATTTTCCATTGCTTTCTCAGCTGTACTGCAGTGGCTCCTTTAATTTACTCTGCAACCAGAGGGGACAACTGGGCACAGCATGGGCACATGGGATGGGGAAGAGTGGCTGGCACATGGCACCACAGCTGCTCTGGAATCTAAGGAAAATTGATTTTAGGTGGAAGGGCTGTGTTTTCCCTGCTCCCTGGGGGAAGGAGGGATGTGTTTGCTGAGGACCATGGCATTGCATGGGCATAATGGTGAGAGGGGGTGAAGCAGGCTGCAAAAACCTTTCCTCCCAAGGTCCCTCGGGTTTATATTCTTAGTCAAAGTGCATCATACAACAGGAAATTATGCTTCCTTTCTCCCTCACTTTCCTGGGTTCCATTTCAGCTCCTCCTATGAGGCACAGCTAGTACAGGTGAAGTTATTTTACAGTATAAAGTCAGTGCCTCTCCAAGTAATTAAACTAATGTTTATAACATTATCCCTTGTAAAAGGGATAAGTCTTATCCCCATTTTACAGGTGTGGAAATCAAGACTATTTGGCCATGGTGTTGAAAGGAAATTATGTTGAGCTCGTGGCATTGAATTCACGTAACTCATCCCACTCCTTGACTGTGGATCAGAGTTTATGGAGTCATGCTCTATAAATATCTGCCAGAGAGTAGATGTGAAATTTTAAAAGCCCACCCTTCCATCAAACTTTGATTCAGTCTAAATGTATCTTTCTCATACCTGGTTTTACTATGTTTGGCCTAAAAGCCCATAAATAGAATCACACACAGAAACTTTGGGGAGGAGATGCCAGAAATAGGGTTTCTGCTGTTGGAGGCTGCTGCCCAGTCTTGACCAGTGCTTTTCATGTCTCAGTTGCAGATGAGATGGAAAATCTGAGCTGCTTTGGCCAGAAGCTTATCCTGGATTCAGATTCTCATTTCCCCCCCACCCCCTCAAACATTGTGTACAATTACTGCACTACTTTGCAATACAGAAAAGCAAGATTCAGGAGCTGGGCTTTGATGGTCCTTGTGGATCCCTTCCAACTCAGGGTATCCTATGGTCCTATGAGGATACTCCCATGGCTGATTGATGGAACTGGGATGGATCTGATTTATAAAGTAAAATGGCACGTACAGAAGTCAGCAAAACAAGAGGGTAAAAAAAAAATCAGCGAGAAACAACTTTCAGGGAATAATTAAAAAACAGAAGACAGAATGACTTCCTTATTGAATTGCTTTTGCCCAGGAACATTCTAGTCCTAAAGCAAATCCAGAAACTGTTGTGAGTTTGTGACATATAACTCGTATCTTGAGAGTTTACAGCAGATTGCAACAGACTGAGATGACATTTAGGCAGCTGAAGCCACATCTACTAAGTTATGTTTCGCCTAGTGGGAATGTTGTGCTGTTGGGTGGCATAATGCATTATTATTATTAGAGATGGCAAGGATCTATGTGGCCTTTGTGCTTGAAATAAGAAATTTGCAGTTTGCAGCTTACGGGCTGGGCACTCCTTTGTTTGCTCGCTTTTGTATCGCCTGGGTTTCTGCGTGTGCATATTTCTGCTAATGCAAAAATAGAGCCTTTTTTATTGCAACATTGCACAAAATTTTTCCAGCTTAAATGAGCCAGTTTCCAAATCAAAAGGATAAACTCTGATGAAAAGTTGGCTTCTAAATATGAGATTGTTCATTGTTCACATTCCGTTGGCTTTTAAAGGAATAGAAAAACTATTTCTATAATGAAGAAAACCCATATTTTAAGGGGGTTGTAACCACTCTCTAGAAAATGGTTAAAATTGTGTCAAATTGAGGAGGGTGGGTTTTTCCCACTGCTTCTGGTTGCCTTATTCTTGCAGAATGCAAAGACACCCAGTGAGTAGGATGGAAACGCTCAGGAATGAAAAATACCTTTGATTTCCAAACTTCTGCTCATCTTTGAGGAGCTGCCAGGCCTTGTATTAGGAGTGACTTTGTGAATGTGAGAGGCATCTTGCTGATCTGGAGGCAGAACCATTGCTCACACACCGATGGCTCTTGTGGGCACAGCCAGGTCCCACCTCCCAGCCCTGCCTGCCCAGATAATCCCTCTGGGTTTACCAATACCAGGGCGACAGATCACACCTCTGCAGGTTTGAACACTGATTCCTCCCACTTTGAGACAGAGCAACTCAGATTTTGTAGAGTGGGGCCAGGAAAATTCTTTAAGGGGCCTTAATTCTAAAGTACCCATCTGCTTTTGCACTGATTTTACATCTATTTTTTGATTATTTGTAGTAGTTCATCTGTGGCCAGTACAGGGGGAGTCCCAACACCCTGCAGTGCTTCTACAGCATTCCCAAACTGAAGAGCAAAGTCCACAAGGTAAGCAGTGCTTGGATTGCTCCTCAAAGAAGGAAAAGACATGGAAGGTTCTTGAGCAAGGTGCTCCATGGAAAAAAAAAAGTACTCTAACACAGAAATTCCTTAACTCTACATGAAGAGAGGCTCAAATCCAACCTCTTTACATTTACAAAACCTGCTTGACCTTATTGTGCCCTTTCAGTACCTGAAGGGGCCCTACAAGAGAGCTGGAGAGGGACTTGGGACAGGGGCATGGAGTGGCAGGGCAAGGGGGAATGGCTTCAAACTGACAGAGAGCAGGATTGGATTGGATATTGGGAAGAAATTATTGAGTGTGAGGGCAGCCAAGCACTGGGAAAAGTTGCCTAGAGAAGCCATGGAGCCTTTTCAGCCCCTTCCTTCCCTGGCAGTGTTCAAGGCCAGGCTGGTCTGGTGGAAGGTGTCCCTGCCTTCCACCTTGACTCAAAGATTTCTGGCAGCTGGGATGGAGGATGAGAGGCTGCACTTCCAAACCCAGACTGCAGCCATCTCTTCTAACAGCACTCCTGCTGTCAGGACTGCCCAGCAGAAGGTGAGCAAAGTTATTATTTAGTTATTGAGTCTAAAAATAGATTGATGTAACCTGCAAAAGGCTAAAAATAAAGACTGATGTATTTTCTTACATTCCTCCAGTTACATAGTGCTGGATGATGAAGATGATGATGCAGCAAATTAATTCCTGATTCTGCAAGTACATCTGAGGAGCTCAAAAATTGCTTGGCTAAGGTGACAGAAGGGTCACAGAGGACAGAGAAGTCAACCTTCTTGATGTAGGAGTAGAACATTTGGCTAAACCAAGACATTTATAGCACTTTTCTGTACCCATCAGTGACTCAGAGAAGTTTGAATAAAGGAGTTAATTGGAAGTTTTTATCAAATAATGCAAAATTGCACTGGGACAGGAAGGCTTCTCAAAGGTCTTTCTGTTTAGCTCAATGTTGCAGTCTAAAAGGCTGATTGGGAAGGGTGGACACACATGGTTTTGTTAGTGTGGACCTGAGCAGCCAGCTTTGATGCTGCTGCAAGATTTACTGCCAGATTGAGGAGAAAAAAAAATTAAAAAAAAAAAAAAAGATCTAGAGTTTGTAAAAGTCCTTGATAAATAGTTGGGCACCAGCCACTAACCTAAGCTGTTCTGGGAAGAGACAAAATATGAAGGAAAAGGAAATGCCCTGCTTGATAGGATAGAGAAGCAGAAGAAATTGACTCCAAACATTGTTCAAGCCCCATAAAAGAAGAAAAATTGAACTAGCGTACAAAGAATGAAAAGGTGTTCTCTTATAGCCTTTCAGCTTTCAATTTAAGCAAGTAAAATTAATCCTGGCTGCAGAAAAAGCCTTAAACCATACAAAATAATCTGGAATAGAATTTCAAAAGTGCTCAATATAAGTTTCTCCCCCAACACGTGCTAGAGGAGGTGGCACAAAGCTGAAGAGTCAGATCATGGAGAAAAGTGCATCATAGCTGAGACCTGCACAGAGGTTCAGGGAATTTGGGCTTTTGTGGAGCAAGTGTAGATTCCCACTCATCTACTAAGCATTTCTGATAAGCAGCAGGATATTATAGAATAAGGAATGACTGTAAAACATGGCTTTCAGAGATGTGTGTGTGGAGGGGCAAAGGGCTGCGGAAAAAGCAAGTTAAGTTCCCTAAATTGTCCTTGGACTAGTGCCAGGACAGGGCAGTACCTCTAAATGGGGAAAACAACAGTGTAGGACAGTTTCAGGAAAGGAACCAGGACCTGTTTTTCAGATCTCATAGAGGCACAGGTGTTAAAACTGATCCAGGTACTGGCAGAAACTGGCTCATTAAGCAATCACTCCTGTGACCAGGAACAGAAGAAGAGGCTTTATGTGCTACTGAGAAAATGGATTAACTAAGCATAATTAAAGCTGAAGTCACAGAAAGATTTGGGTTGGAAGGGACCTTAAAGGTCAGCTATTTCCTACCCCCCTGCCATGGGCAGGGACACCTTGGACAAAGGTCAGTCAAGCCCTGACCTTCATCCAATTCATACTAAGAAACAGGATGACAGCACCAGTGAATGCTGGAAAATTAAATTCAATCATTTTAAATGCTGGATGTCGCTTGTATAGAGATGATGTTAAGAATGCTGCAGTGGATTCAGGTGGGCTTTTCTTACTGGATCTGGAAAAATAGTGGTGGATACAAAAGGCAGGAAGATAAAAGCCCTGCCCTTAGAGCAAGAAAAGGCTTGTAGCCATGTAAAGAGATGGCTTTCAGCTTGAAAATGCACCAGCCATTGATACAGAGGGTGTGGTGGTATGTGTCATCTGTCCAGTGTGTTGTATCTCCCTGAAATCCTGATGCATCCAAAGTCTTTGTGATAAGAAATGTGATGAGCCCTGGGGGGGAAAAAAAAAAAAAAATCTTTCACATATTGTGCAGGAGAACACCAGAGATGGAAAAGAGTTATACAAGTTAAGGCAAAGCCACAACATGGAAACAAATGGTATAAACTGCTCAGGAATAAAATTAAATTGAAAACTGGAAGGAGTTCTGTTCTGGATATGTTTTTATAGGAGAAGTGAGAAAGAGTTTATGAAAGAGACACCAGATTCCAAAGGAAGAATAAATATTCCTCAGGGACTTGCTCAAAAGACAGATGTAACAAAAACAAGCAGGAAGATTAAAATCCCCCCAGGAGGTTTGTACAGGAGGGAGTTCAGACTGAGCTCGTGGTATGAAAGCCTCATGACAAAGTAGAGGCTCCTGATTATGGTCGTGCCATTTGTAACCTGTCCACAGTCCTCTTCTCCGCTTGGTGTGGACCCAGCAAGAGGCAGGAGAAGATTGGATGCTGTTCCTCTGGAGAGCAGCCTCCCAAAGGGTGTGTTTGGTCTCAGGTTTATGGTGGTCTCACTGCTCTCTTCCCTCTATGGGAAAACAGCTCCTTTATTTAGTCGTAGCCAAAAAGAAAAAAAGAAACAGAACAGAGCACAGGGCAAATAATTAAAAACTGAATTGAGAGGCTAGAAGGAGCCATTCTCAGGACATTTCTATTTCCTATGATAGAAAGACTGATGCAATTTGATAGAGAAGAGTGGGCAAGAACAGCGAGGGATAAAGCAAACATAAGGCACATCCTGAAGAAGAACAAAGAACAAAAGGTTTGGGGCAGCGTGGGGGCGAGCAAAGAAGCAGCCTCCTGCTGTTTGATCCCATCACATCCTGGCACACGGGGATCAGTTTGCATTTCCTAAAAATAAACAGAATGGCAGTGGAGTGGCATCTGACCACAGCCCAGCATATGTATCCTCCCCGAAACCACCAGGATCGAGGGAGCTGACAAGACACACACAGCAGTTATAGCTCTCCACGCATTTATTATAAAAAAAATCACAGGCTACAGAATTGTCCTGTACAGTAGCAAAAGCAAAACCCATTTTCTTTCAGGTCCTCTCCAAAGAACTTAAAAATCCATCACCTCTTGCATGCACGAGGTGCCTGTTGCATCACAAAAAGGGTGCTAAAATAAGGGTTTCTTTTATGGTACAACAGATTGTAAAGCAGGAACATGAGTGTCAGAAATGCCAAACAGCCTGGAATTCCTGAGGTTTCAATATTGCTCTCTCCTTCTTTGAACAGACATTTCTTTTGATCCTTTTCTGTACTTCTTTGTTGCATTTCAGCTTTTGATACCAGTGGACAACTTCTGTGCAAAAAGTGAATTTTTAAGTAGTCTCGGAATATGCTGAATTTCTTTACCCTAAAATTCACAGAGGATAATTCATGTCCTCAGTCCATGCTGGGTCTAAGGGAATCTTCTACATTCTGAATGACAGCTCCCCAGAAAGTGTTTTTCTAACCCCCCCCACCCAGAAGTTTGGCCCTGAGCATGTGAGGGAAGCCTTTAGGTTCTTGGTAAATTTGGGATCAGCCTATATTGAGTCATAGCCAACTGTGGGAAGGATTATAATTGTTTCTGGAGATAAACCCCAAGCAAGGCCCATGCAGTGTTAAGAAATGTATGCTCTGATCACAGACTTGTATCAGATTTTTAGAAACCAACAGAGCATTTAGCATAAACCACTAACCTTATTTCATGGCATATTCCTGAATGTCAAAGCACAGAATGGTGTAATTTTATTTTTTTTTAGTTTGTTCCCAGAAATTAGATTTTACCAATAATCCAAGGTATAAATCCTTCTCCTTGGAAGCCACTGTGACTCACAAGATTAATACATCTTGAGAATTGCACTTAAAGAGCTGTTAAATAGCTTTAAACCTTAATGGAGACACAATAACCCTCAAGTCAGTGGCATGGAGAAGAAGAATTTGAGCACATTTCATGAGGGTTTGTCACTGGCTAACTAAAATCCCAGAAGAACCTCAGAGGACAGTTAGTTGTTCAGGAGGGGGTGACTACAAATGGCTGCCTGGCCAGCCTCAGGAAAGAATGTGTGTTTTGGGTTGGTTTTTAAATGCCTACAAGGTTTACCTGATGAATGCTCTTCTCATCTGTGAGGAAGTTCTCCACTCCTTTTAAAGCTGATATGGAACAAGCTCCTAAACTGAATAAAGTTAAGCTTTACAATAGCATAACATTTTTCCTCTTTTGAAGCAACTCTAAACTGATAACTGGATTAAAATGTGGAATGTGGATTTCTTTTTTCAGCATCCCAGAACCACAGCTGAGATGGGAGCGGCGGCAGATGCAGAATTCCCATGGTTTTCCTAGGTCAGCACCCAAGGGCTCAGACCACCTGCACAGCACCTGCCGGCAAGTTATCCAAGGTAATTAGCCTGAAGATCTCCACTTGCTCTCAGCCTCCTCCCCCACTCATATCAAATCCTGAGCCGTCACAGAGGGACTGTCTTGGTTTTAAAAGACAAAGGTGTCTGCTAAGGAAGGCAGGAGCCTCCCTTGGAAATGGAAAATGCAAACCCCTTCCCTCCTGATTATTATAATCTTGAAATTAAGAGGCTCTCGGGCAAAGATATGAGGATAGGAATAACAGTCATCACTTCATTACCTGGAGCTGGTAATGGGGGGATTAACCCCTGATATCTAAATGAACCAAACTTAAAATTGTCTGAAAAACTTGTGCCCACCATCCAGCTTGGGTGTAGCCTCTGGAAGGCTTCAGACTGGCCAAGGTGTATCTATTGAAGGCCTTTAATAAATACCCACTTTATTCTCTTAATCTTGTCTAGCCTCTGCTCTAGGTAGCCACTCCAAGGCATCAGCTGTGTCAGGGGACATGTGATAATCCAGACACCTATCCGTGTGATAAAGCTGAGCTCAGGGGTGTCCCCATCTGATCCAGCCAAGGGGACACGGACCCCTCAGGAGACCTGGGCTGCCTAGGGTGATGCTCAGCCTGTGTCAGGCCACTGGACAGGGATTGCTCCTGCTTGTGAGGGCTGGTGTGGCCTGGGGCAAGGCTCTTGTGTCATAATTCCAGAGGTGCTGAGCACAAGAGGCCAGCAATCCTCCTGTGGGCTGAGAGCTGCTGGGAAGGATCACGTTCTGTATCTTCTCCAAGGTCAGGATTAGTGAGAGAGAGACGGGAATTTTTGTTTGGACTCAGATGTTTATTGTTTCTTATCTGTATTACAGTCTCACAGAAAATGAATTCATCAGCACACCAGGCTAACAAGCTAAAAATGGAGCCCAATGTCTCTCTCTACAAAGCCTTATAAGAATAAACTACCCAATTAACTAATGCCACATATCTTATTTTACTTTTAACCCAGTAACCAGCCACTCATGGTCTGCATTGCAGACTTTTCCACCCAATCACGCAAAATCACCCAAACCCAGGAAGAAAAAGGTGAAGATGAAGGACAGGCCAATGCCCTAAAACCTCCATCTTCTTTCATATCTATTACTATATCCCAAACTCTTAAAACTGTAAGTTTTCAACCATGTAATCTAACACACTTCTCTCCAAACTACACACCCATAATCCCAATCCCATCACTCAATTTTGGAATCCTTCTCCACGGCCTCAGGTCAGTGCAGTGTTCTCTTGGGGGTCAGTGCCTGTTAACACAGAAAACCTAAAATTCTCTGTGCCCAGGGTTCCAACAACATTCCCCCAGGCGTGTCCTCTCCCATGGCCTGCCAGGAGATGCTGCCTCATCCTCACAGATGTGGGGCTCTTCCCCACAGAGGAGTTGGAAGAGGCTTTTCTCTGTCCTTTGTGCATTGTTTTTGGGGAATATCAGGTCTCCCCATTTTTCTGGCTTTCAGTCTTGTATCTATCAATGCCCTCACACCTTTTGGAAGGGAAGGCTTACCAAGGCAGTTTCCTGTAAGGAAGCACAGCTCCTTAGGTGGTTACAGGTTTTTCTGCAGTTGTACCATGTGATGATTTTCCCTTTTTTCACCAAAAAAAAAAAAAAAGAAAAAATAAAAAAGAAGTTTAGAAACACGCCCAAGCCACAGATTTCAGATCAGGATACATATGTTTTTTTAAATACCCTACAGTTGGGAACTGCTTGCCCTAGAGCAACTGTTGGACTGTCTTCAGCCTTCTAAAACAGCCCTGCCCAAAATTCAGACTCTGAACCCCACCCTTCAGTGTCTGCCCTTCTTTAGTAAAAGTGGAAATAGAAACAAAATCTCCTTTTATCTGAGACTTTTGCTTCAAAACACTTACACATTTTTAGATTTTCTTTTTTAATAATTCATGTCTGCTAAAAAAAAAAAAGTGTATTTTGACCTCTTTTCCCTCTTAAGCAGCAGTTTTCCAAGCCTTGTCTGTCAGGGGTTAAGGAAAGGAAGCCTGAGAGAAACTGCCACTCATTAACTGTAACAGCCAAAATCCTTGAAATTGCTATTGAATTTGGAACCTTGTGTGCTATTGTTCTTTGCTCCTCTGCTGGAGTCTTGTATGATGGTGGTTTGGATGGAAACATTTTTGGGCAGGTCCTTGGAAAAACAATGGGAAAAAGCCCTTTTAAACCACCCTGTGAAAGCCAGCAATGGCAACACTGACCAGAACTCACAGATTTAATTTTGTGGAATTAAAACCACAAAATTAAATTTGTGGCATCTGGAATTAAAGGGAAGCTTTCTCCCAGGTTGATGGCAACATTCCACCTGTCTGTCAGGGCTCAGGGAACAAACTCTTTCCAGGCATAAGGACTAACCAATGTTGCAGTACACCTTTCCAGGTGACAGGATTTAATATAAATCTTGGGAAACCACGTTGTTGTTTTCAGCCTACCAGCCAACTGCTGCTTATCATTGTGAAAACATCACTTATTGCAAGGTGTCTTGAGACAGCTCTCAAAGTGCCAAAAGTATCCTGAGGTACCTCTCCACCATTTCTTCTGGTACCTGTAGTGAGCACAGTAGATGTGGGAAAAGGCTGCAGAACTCAGCCTGGGCACTGAAATCTTCTGCTCGATGTCTACCTGCAATTGCTCTGAAGAGGGCACAGAGAGAGAAAGAGAAAAGAAGATGAGTCAAAATTGTATTTTCCCTGGTTCTTGGCCACTGGAAAGCAATAGTGGGTTTGCTTGTGTATTTTCTCAAAGGCTGCATGCAGTGGGGCAGGCTATGAAATGGCTTTGCCACATTATTTCAGCTTTGCTAAGGTATACATCTTGTGATCCCTCAAAAGAACTCTACTCTGTCTTTGTGGAATATTTTTTGAGCAAAGAGAACCTTTGGACTTGGCCCAATATTTTTCTTCTGGGCAGTTATACTTTTCTGGCCTTTCCAAAAGAGAATACCATACCCATGTGTGTACTAGTGCCACACAAATCTTGTTTTAATTAAGATGATCACCAGATTCATGTGAATCCAAGCAGAAGTGTGGGACAACATCCACGAGCTGCCCCCTGGCTTTATAGGCTTGTTTTCCATTAGCACAGAGTCTTGGGAACCAAGCAGGATGTACCTGCCAAGAGTGGTTTGTGCTGCCAAAACTTCTTTTTGGGCAACCTCAAATTGCTCCTGTTGGGAACCTTGAAGGCTGCTGTGCTCTGGAGAAGTTATCCCCAGCCCTGTTCCCTATGGAACAGCACCCCAGTCTTTAGCAGAGATGCACTCCCAGGCATGGGATGGATGGAAATTCCTTCCCTCCCTCTTGTATCAGCCACTGCAACAGGCACAGCTCAGCCACAGAGAGCTCTGGAGTCTCAACTGACCCCGGATGAACCGTGTCATAAAATAATAACAGTAAAAACAATGCAGGAATATGAATCCTGTAAATCACTGACCTCTTCTGAGAGTAAACTGGATCTCTTTTAACGTTTTAAAGATTCATTTAGCGCCGTCTTTATGGCCGGTTTGTATGTCATCATGGCATGGCCAGGTCTTCAGCTGAAATAAATCCCAGAGCTTCCACTAAAACTGTCATTTCACTTTTGATTTACAGTCCCCCGAGTGAGACAATCCCCGTGCTATTTCCATTCAGATAAGGAACTGAAGAAAGTTGTTATCAGAGCATATAAGACTCTAATTATTCTGGCTTTGGAGACAGATTAGGAAGCAGATATTTGGAAGCCTCTTGAATTGGACTGATGCTCTTTGAATTGTAAATATCTTCTGTCTTGCAACTGTGATTGCACTTGCAAATTTATCAGGCCCTTAATGTTATTTCAGCATGCCTGAATAGCTGATTTTATTTGCTTGCTTTGTGATTAAAACTAATGGGAGCAGACCACAACTTCACGCTGTGTTTCCATATAGCAAAGTAATTACAGAACAGGCTTTGAAAATACATCTGCAATGCAGGTATTTCTCAGTCAGGTTTTTACTAGGGGATATGGCCACTTTTTTGCATGTATACTGAGTTTCCATGTGTTTAGAGCAATCAGGGAGTTTGATTATGCTTTAAATCATGGCCAGAACACCTGTCAAAATACCACTTCTGTTCTTGGAGATTAAGAAGTAATTTATTTCTTGCCATTTGCTAACTTATTCTTAGCTTGATACCCCTGTCTTGTATTTGATATGGACATATCTGTAGCTGACAAATTCAATTTCATGATAAACCTTACAAGAGCATTTCTGACAGAACACAGCTCTGGCTTGATCTTGTGTCTGGATGTGAGAGGAGCAGTAAGAGGGGGCAAGGCAGCAAACTGAGAAGGAACCAAAGACCTGAACTGCAGCCAGAGATGTGCTTAGAGCCTGACCTAGAGAGAATAACACCAAAAGGGACAGAGAATATGGGTGAGCAACTGATTGCAGTAAGACCAAGTATTGTCCCCACGTTATTTGACTCCTGCTCTGCTCAGAGAAACTAGATTCGGTTAACAAAGAGGATTTGAGTTCATAAAGAGGTTTTGGTCCTTAACTTTGAAACATAACTAAAGTGAGTTCCTTCTCTTAATGGAAACAACCAGTGAGACCCCCAAAAGCCACCGAACTGCTGGAAGAGAGCACTGCAAGGGCCACTCAGGGCTTCGGCAGCAGGCGATGACTTCAGCCCCGTTCTCTCGGGCCTCTCGAGGATGAGCAGAATGGCCGAGGGGAGGCTGAGGAAAACCAGCCACTTCCCTGCGTGAGCAGCCCCTGCCTGGAGCATCAGACAGCAGCAGATGGGATGGGGAGGTGAGCCAAGGAGCTGCTGAGCCTGCTGAGGTGTTACACAGCCCCTCGAGCGAGACGTGCCTGGCCAGCATCACCCAGGACATGTGTCCCACCACCAGACCAGAGGGGACATAAATCCTTGCACGGAGTGGACAGTGAGCTGTCTGAACACATGGAAAAGGAGCATCAGCCCCTGGTCTGGGGTTGTTGATAATGGCTAGAAATGCTCATTTTAGAAAATGAGGTAAGTGTAATGTTACTAGAAAGTGGAAAGCTTCCAAGCCTGATCCTGCCTCATGCCCCTGCTGCTCTTCAGCTTGAGACCAGACCTTCGAGGCAAGCTTTACCATGCAGCAAATGTTTACTGTGATGTCGTGGTCCCTCACAGGAAAGGAGGGTTTGTGATGGAAATGATGATGGAGTATGCAGTGCCATGGTGCTTTATGAGCAGCACAGCTACAACAACAACCCCCCATACCAGTAAATAGGAAAAAAGTCCTCTCTGTCCAGATGGGGAGGCAGGAGATATAACCCCACTGTACGTAACACCAGAGACTTTCCAAATCCTACCCCAAAGCTTTTAATCCCTTCGGTTCTAAACGGTCCAAAATTACATCATCATTTCCTCCATTTCAGACAGAGCTTTGCCCCTTCTGCTTCTTAGCTGCAGTGCAGCTTAATAGGGCTCATACTTCTTCATCTTAAATGGAAAAATGTATGTCAAGGCAAAACAAAGCACAGTTTCTAGATCTCCACAGGGGGCAAGGGGGGTGTCCCATAAATCTGTGTGTGATTAAAGGCAGCTGCAGATTGACATGGACAGTTTGAGCTTGTCAGTCCCTTGATGGATGGCTGTTGGAGCAAGCCAGCAGTGGCAGGCTCAAGACAATGAATTTCCTGCACTTCCTAATCTCATTGCTGAGGACTGGGAAATAGATGCTTAATCAGCCCGCTATTGGTAAGGGCCCTAACACAAACCCCAGCACAAGCACTGCAAGTTTTCAGCCTAGCCATTTATTCTCAACTCTTTCAATCTCTAGTTTCAATAGGAGCAAACGTGGAGAAGTACAATGAATTCCTTTCTGGTAACCTGAGAACATCAGCTAATGGAAAAAACAAAAAAGTGCTCTGCAACTATATTAAATTTTCAGGGACTTTTCCCTCCTGCCCCCAACTGGCTGAAGGAAGTATTTTTTCCAGCATCCTTGAGATTGCAGCAAACAGATTTCAGGGAAAAGAAAAACCAAACAGCTGGAACCACATCCTCAGCTGGCACAAACTGATGCAGCTCTCCCTTTTACACCAGCTGAGGAGCCAGGGTACCGCTGCTTTTATATCAGATTCACAGCAGAGTTACCGTCATAAAAGTAAGATACTGAGATGAGTTTTGCTCCAAGTGACATCATAAATTTGTGGGGAGCAGGAAATATCTTGGCAGAGCTGAGTGGGTGCTGTGCACAGAGCCCATTTGGCACCAGCAACTAAACCCAGGATCCATGGGGATACATCCAAGGACACAGCCTTGCATTTTGTCTCCTGATTTTATGAACATCAGACTGATCTGTATGTTTAGAAATGGAAGCGGGAAAAATAATTATGAAAACACACATCCAACATTATGGCTGCAATTCTGGTTATCTAGCATGTTTCACTACAAAAATTGAGTGGTTTAAGAAGAATGGAATGGAATGGGATGGGATGGGATGGGATGGGATGGGATGGGATGGGATGGGATGGGATGGGACGGGACGGGACGGGACGGGACGGGACGGGACGGGACGGGATAGAATAG
>VWZN01003113.1:67528-140527 GCA_013396955.1 Regulus satrapa
AATAGGAATAGAATAGAATAGAATAGAATAGAATAGAAAGAATATTTGAGTTGGAATGTACCTACAATGCTCATCTGGTCCAACTGTCTGACCACTTCAGAGCTGGCCAGTGCATTAAGGGCAAATGTCCAAATGCCTCCTACACCTTGACAGATTTGGGGCATCAACCACCTCTCTAGGAAGTCTGTCCCAGGGTCTGACCATCCTCTTGGTAAAGAAATGCTTCCTAATGTCCAGTCTGAACCTCTCCTGGTGAAGCTTTGAATAATTTCTATGTGTCCTGTCACTGGATACCAGGAGATAAACCAACATTTGTCCTAGAAAGACTCATAGAATGGTTTGGGTAGGTGATAGTGATAGTGCCCAAGAGCATCTGGAAGGAGGAGGAGGCACCTAATCTGAGGTGTGAGTTTAGGGAACTTTGCTGCTGGGCACTAGGGATCCTACATAGTTTCAGGGTGTGAAGTTTATGAACAGGCGTTCGGGGATTTCAAGTTTGGATTTAGATACAACTCCCACATCTCTCGAAGGTGCTGTAAATACTCATATTTTGTCTGGGAGAAGAGATATTTGGAGTCTGGGACTTAAAATGTGCAGAGATCCCAAGTTACCAGGGAGGTATTGATGTCAGTAAAAGCTAAAACAAAGGAGCCTATTAAAGTAAAGAGGACTCTAATGTGCTCCAGAAGACCTTTTGGAAAAGCTGACTCCAGAATTCAGTATTTGCTAACTGAAGACCTCACAGTTTGCATTTGGGGGACTGAAAATTACTACATGGAATTTGGAAGCCATGTTTTCAGAGGTGAATTTGAAAGACAAAACAAAGGTGAGGAACCTACAAATTGCTGCTTCATATAAACTGACTAGTAATTGCTTTTTGAACAGTGTCTCTCTCTTCTGTATTTTAACAGAACCACAATACATATTCCAAATGGCTGGAGTATAAAAAACTTTGGCAAAAAAATCAGGCTTGGCAGCAACTTGTTTCAGGACTTTGAAAATGAGATTAATGAGGAAGAAGATGTTGAAAAGGGGGGCTGGAGAAGATGGGGATTGATGCTATTGTAGCACAGAGCTTCTTGTACCACTTATCAGGACTTCCTGCTTTTAATTTGTTTTTGCATTATTCACCTGGAAAGGAAAAATCCCTTTAAGTTCATGCATTTCATTGGAACACACTGGTCTCAAAGAGATATGTTTGCTCTTTTCACATGGGAATGGTTACTACTTGGCATCTCTTCTAAATTCAAAATGCATTGGGCCAAACTCGTCTCTGTTGTAGGCTTCTCGAATTGCAGGATTTCCAGTCAGGATGCATTTGGCCCAGTGTGCTCTGCCTGTTTTGGCTTCAATACATTATGAGATTGTTAGTTCCATATCCCCTGAAGGATTATATTCTTCCTTGGGCACAGAGCCCACTCAGGTCTCTGTGTTTCACTAAACCATGCTATAAAGAATAGGTGCAAACCCTGCACAGGAATATTTTCACTCATCCTATCAATACCATTTCAAGCTGCCCCTTGAAAAGAACACATTTAGTGATGGGTTTGGTGTGCTCTTCCCAGTCATAAAAGATCTGAGGATTGAGTCCTTCTACACAGCTACCCTTAATTTGGGAGGTAAAATCCTGCCAACCTCTTCAGCCCATTAACCAGCATAGTTACAGCACCTGCACTGTTCTGCTGTCTGGGAAACATCCTGCACGTCAGCACCTCCAGTGTGCCCAGTGCTCAGCTCCTGCTGGGAATCCTCCAAAGCAAACTCCTCCATTCCCCTTTCCAGGGCCACACATTCCTTGTTCCTGAGCTGCGCAGGGCTCAGGCAGTGCTCCCCCCCTATCAGCACAGAGACACTTACAGACAGATGGGCAGAGGGGAGGAATGGGAATTTGGGGTAATGTGGTGTGGATCTCATGTGGCAGGTTCAAACATCACCACACCAACCATGGAATTCTTTCTGCAGCACAACACCATAGATTCCTGAGCTACAAGGAGGAGAAGAGGACCACAAGGCAGGGCTGTGTGCCTTGCACTCTGTGTACATGACTTTTCTGAGCTTATCCTGCAGGTTACAGCCCAGAAAGTCTCCTCTACACTGAACTATCCCCAAATCTCCTTTGGTCAGGCAAGTCTGGAATGCAAGTTCCCAAACACTTGGGAAAGGAGAAATAACAAATAAGAACTTTTCTGTCATATTTCATTGCTGTTTGATGAGAAGTCTTCATCAGGATCAGAAACAGAGACTGCTGTGATTTGGGTTCTATCTCTGGACATTGTTTGTCTACAGCCTTGAGTAAATCCCCCATTTCTCCTTTGCAGGAAGCGTTTACAGCCTGTTTCTATCTCTCTTACCATGGCAGTCTCGAAGGTGCTTTGTCAAGGCCATGGTTTGGAAAGTGTTAAGAAAATCTGGCCAAGGCCCATAGGTGCTTCTGTAACACAAGGCAGGAAGAGCAGCAACATTTAATGGGATTCTTCCTCAGGAATGATGGAGGAAAAGAGAAACCTTTCTGGAGCTGAACACTGCCATAGTCTGTATTACTCTAAGGCTAAACTGGAGCTCAAGGTAAATCTGCTTTCTTTTGTTGCTCTTATTAAAGGCAAAAATCTGATAACTTCTAATAAGCATAAAATGTAAATCTAAACGACTTAAGCTTCATAAAAAGACTGGCCTCCCATCTGGGTGTAGCTTGGGCAGTTCTCAGTGTAAGAAACAGGCCATAACCTCTCCATAGGCAATACAATTAATAAAATAATACAATTATGCTAAGCCAGTGCTGACGATCATTTCAAGGGATAAGTATAGTTATTCTGGCTGGCAAATAAAAAACAAAAGTAGTTGAAAGTTAGAACACAGAGCAAATGGATGACTCTGAATCCTCCCTCTATTGTTAAACTGTACAAATCTATTGCTTTTCTAATAAATATTCCCAGCGCAGAGCATTTTCTTGCCAATATTTTCGGTGGTGGAAGCCAAGCCAGAAGGTTCTGAAACCAACATATTGGCATGGGTGGGTTTTTTTCTCCTTCTTCTAATATACCATGGAATCTAGTTAAATATTTTTCCACTTCTTACTTCTCTCTGCGTCTTCTGGAGAAAATGTGAGTCCTATTTCCTCATAAAAATATCTTAGCAGTTGACAGGTTGGGTGTCTTTGATCCTGAAATGTTTTTGGATGATTTTTCTCCCCCACTTTGACTTTGTAATATAACGCTCCATAAAAAGTATATGCATATATGCAACTTTAAAAGGGGATCCTTATTTGAAATTAAACTTTTACACCAATTAACCTCCTCCCAGTGCTCTATAAAGTGCAGTAAAAACAGTGCTCTTACAGAGACCCTTGCAATTCTCAGATTGATGCCTCCCTGGCTGTGGAACCCAGAACATCTGCTTTAAATTAGCTCTGATGGAAGGTCTACTTGTAAATGCATGACTTAATCAGCCTTACTAAAGTAAATGGCACATACTGTAGCAGAGGGTGCTTGAGAGTCAGACTCAAACCTGTCTTTCTTTTGAAGCAGAGAGGGGAGGAAAAAAAGGGGGGGGTGGCGCAGAGGGGGCAAACTTTAAACCAAAGGCGATTTCTTTTTTATTTTTTCCCCTTTTTTTNACCAAAAGGTTTTTTTTTTTTTTTTTTTTCCCCTTTTTTTTTTTTTTTTTTTTTTTTTTTTTTTTTTTTTTTTTTTTTTGTCTTTTATGAGCTGACATGAGCAGACGTGTGGCTGTAGCATAGCCAGCCTAACTCCCAGCACCACGTGCAGCTGTGCAGGGCGAGCCTGCCCTGCTGCTCCCCATCCTCACATACCCAGGCTTCGCAGAGGATTCCGTGGAGAATTCCATTCCTCCTTTTTCTGAAGGCTCTGAGCATCCCTGAGAGTGCCCAGTGTGCAAGGGCAGCTAAGCCAGCCAGCTTTGCCCAAGGATGAGTCTCCATGCTTTGCCCAGTCCGTGCTCACCTTCCATGAGCAAAAGGAGGCACAGGCTTCCTGTTGGCTTTTAACAGTGGGGATTGTGAAGGGTGAAGAGTTGCAGAAGGTCCTTATGAGGCTGAGTGACTGAGCAATAAATGACAGATGAAATTCGGTGTGTATAAACAGAAAGTGATGCAAGTGGGCAAAAACAATCCCTAGATTCATTACAAAATGATGGGCTCTGAGCTGACTATTATGACTAAGAGGTGAATCTTGAATGAAAACATCAGTTCAGGCCTCAGAAACCACCAGAAAAAAACAACAACAACAACAAAAAAAAGAAAATAAAAAGGTAAATTGAATATTGAATGTTAGGAATTATTAGGAAAGGAATAGAAAGCAAAACAAAAATAACTTCATCCCTTTCTACAGCCATGGGTCATCCACACTTCAAATAATGTACGTTGTTCTGTCCCTCAGCTGAAAAAATGTATGTAGTAAACTGAAAAAGGTTCTAAAAAGTGGTAAAAAAGGTGATCAAAGGCTTGGAATAATTTCTGTATAAGACATGATTGAATCTGGAAAAGGGACAGATTGGGAGTGGGGGTATGGCAGAGTATATCTAGAGTACACAAATGATAAAGAGGGGTTAAGCAGGGATAAACTGTTCACTGCCTTTTCCCTGGAAGTGTTCAAGACAAGGCTGGATGGGGCTTGGAGCAACCTGGCCTGTGGAAGGTGTCCCTGCTCATCACAGGGGGTGGAAATTGATGATATTTAAAGTCCTTTCAACCCAAACCATTCTATGATTTTTCCAGCACAAGAACCAGTGGCCATGATACAGAAGTTGTAAAATCCAGGTTTAAAACAACAGGAAGTTTTTCTCCCCACAAAGGTAACAGAGCTGTGAAATCCCTGCCAGGAGAAGCTATGGCTGCAAGAAGTGTAGTGATTTCAGGAGAGAATGGTGAGAACTTAGAAGAGATGGATAGGCTAGGGGATCAGTAGATAGGATCTGGAGAAACTACTGACAGATGAGCAGAACAGCCCGAGCTCTTTAAGTGTCTGTCCATCATTTCCTCCAGCCTTTGCACAAAAACTCAGCATCCAAACCCTGGAGTGACTACTCCCATTCTCGTTCTGCACTACAGACCACACCTGCCACCCCACAGATGGAGTCAGAAACCCCTCTGATACACCACGCTACCAAAAAGCTCAGATTTTATTTCTTGTGAGAGCAAAGCTCTGCAAGCTCAGCTTGTGCGAGTTTGGCAAAGCAGCTCTGTCTTCCCTTTCCTCTGCTGAGATGCTTGGGACTCTGTCTGAACTACTCTGCACATTGCAATATAAAAATATGGCCTCTGAGAAAAGCCTCCTCTCCCTCTGCTGGCTCCACTCCAACCAGGCTTAAACCAGAGTTCAATGGGAGCTTTCAAACCCCAGCATTTCCTGGGGGCCTTCAATCATCCATCATTTCTTTACAGCTCATTTTTAGATGCATTTGTTACAAGTTGCTCTCTGGCTTCACCCTTTTTAATGTCACAGATCTGTTGCCTTTGGCCTGCCTGGACACTGCCCACTCCTCCCAGTGCCATTTCCACCAGCTCTCCAAAAATGCAGCAGACTGAGTCATACCTCAGGAAAAGGTCTGTAATTGCCCAATTTCATGTTATTTCTTTTCCATTAGAAAGCCAAACTAGAGGTGACCATTTACATTTTTGGGGTAATACATATTCTAAATAAGGTCTTGTTGCTATTTTCCTTTCTTCCTCTTCCACTTCCTTTTTGGTTTATTCATTATATGAGATTCTAAAAACCCATTTATTTAGCATTCGTCTTTTAGTGTTGGAGAATGGGAGACATATTGATTGGTAGTTGTTCATGTGAAGTTGTTTAAATAGTACTTTAAAAGACATTAAGGAGCATTTCAAATCAAAAACCACTCAGACACGTATTTGGAAAGATACTGACTAGACCCATATTTCCTGTATTAAAATACTTGTATAAAAATGTGTTCTTTTCTGATTTATCAAACTAGCAAATGACCCTCTGGAGAGTTTCTGGTTCAGACATGAATACCTAAGCAAAATCTTGGTGAATCATTTGAACTCATAGAATTTTTCCATATGAAGACTATTATAAATGTATCAATATTATGGTGTGATCTTATCCAATACATGCCTGAAATCTGTGTCACTACAGTGTTGGCTCTTGAGATTTAAAAGGAAAAATGCACACAAAACCATCAAGATGTATGGAGAATATCGATTCCTTACACAAATTTGGTTTGTTACACACTGACAAAATGTTTAGCTGAACTTACCTCCTTGGCTCAGCACCATAAAATTTAAACTTTAATTGCCATTTAATTATAATTTAAGCTTTTTTCCATTTCACATAATTGTTTTGCACAATTAGGGACAAGAAAACACTAGGGTGAGACCCACTGAGCAGGTCTTAGCAGATAATTCAACCCATCTGTAGGATTTAGGAGTAGGTTGTGAGATGTCAAAATATTTTAAGCTATTTAAAACTCATGTGTCTAATTCAACCTTCAGATATAGATGCATTAAAAAACTCTACCAGATGTTGTAAGAAAGGCAGGGAATTGTGGCAGACATGGGAAAATCAGAGGAAAAAGAGAGGGGACAACTTAGAGATTTTGGCTTAGACCAAGAATTCAGGTCCTGATCTGAATTCCAAGGGGAGGACAGAAAAATTCCTGTTGTTCTCAAAAGCTTTTGGATAGGATTTCCTAATATTACCTAAAAAACATTAGAGGCAGGGAAGCACTGACATATCACAGGGGCAACATTTACTGTGCCTGATGCAGATTAGAAGGATTTTATCTTAAGCTTGAATAAAGCTGAGAGAGAGACCTATGGATGATAAATGTGTGTGTATGTGTGCATATATCTATACACATATTTATAATGGGTTTTATGGAATTACTGTCTTGCTCTGAAGCCAGAGGGGAGTTTGTTCCAGCCCCAGAAGTGGCCAGCCCCGAGGAAGGGTGATGGGGCTGGATGTACTTCTGGTCTCTTTCCTACTGAGAAGGAGGTTCAAAATAGGTTCAATACCAACCTTAGAATAAGATTGACAGAGGGAGGAAAAATCCCCCAAATTATATGTACCCTGGGCTTACTTTTTTAAAGTTAAAACACTTCCATAATCCAAGTGTTTGAACATCGGTTGATTTTGCACACTTTAACAAATATCTCTTTTGAAAGCAATTTGTTATAGGACAGTGAACCAGACAGCACAGGAAACAGCTCAGAGAGCAGCTGAAGGAGCTAAATTAGAGGAATTTATAGTGCTGCTTCCACAGCAGAAGGGATTTCTGAATTCAGGATGCTGTGCCCAACCATGGATGGAGCTGTAAACTGATGGAGAGAACCTCCCTTGTCCTGCAGGGACGATTGAGAGATGAGAAACTTCACATCCCGCTTGGGTCCTGCTCAGCAATTTGCATCATGGTCTGGGCAGCTCTCTTGAAGTCAGGATTGCAAGTTCAGCTGTGTGGTGATGGGGAGAAGGGGTCTGCTTGCCAGGATTTCACAGTTTCTGCTCTCCAGGTAAAGGTTTAACATAAGGGAACGCAATTACTTTTAACAGGCACAGCGGAATCGCAGCTAACCCCACACAGAAGTCAGACGGGATCATTATTCCTCTTCCTTCGGGTTTTTTGGGGAAAGCAGGTCCTCCCTTGCAGTGTCAGAGCTGCAATAAACTCAGGGCAATTTGTGGCTGTTAACAGCAGCAAAACAGCATCACCTCCTTGACTACTCCACCATGCACAGGGATCTCTTCCCATGGGATTCACATCTCTAACTTGTCCATCACAATGGGCCCAAAATCACAGATTGTCCCAGGGTGGCTTCCTGGGTAGGGACACTGCTGTTGCTTCTTCAGGTCTGTAGTTTGAGTGCCCATCTTGGGTTAGCCAGGAAAATAGTGCCAGGAATTACCTACATTTTTCTAGCCAGCAGTGAAAAATATTCCCTTATGGATCTTTGGATCTCTAGACCTCTCTGAAGGCAAGGCTGGTCGGCCACTTCTGGAATGACTGTTAACCACAGGATTTCATTCAGACTACTCATAATGGAGAGGCATTGCAGGCCAAATATTAAATGCCTCCCTACAAAAGGGTGTCCCTAGTAATTGTTAGTGCCAGCATGCAAGAGCATAGCTGAAATATCCTGTGGCTCTGCATCTGACATGGGCATTCCTGGATATCCCTCATCAATGGCTATACTCATCTGCACACTGATCTTTGTGCTGCTGAAACATGAGCACATCTAAGTCCATGGGGGGGCTGTGTCTATCTATATGCTTCTGCAAGTGTAGGAATTAACTCCATTTCTGTATTTCCCTCCGTAGGAAGGGCTGATTTCCTGTGCTGAATGTCCATCAGGAGTTTATCTGACTCTGCAGCTTGAGAAGTCCAGAGTTACGAGTTGTAATTTTGGAACTTCAAGGCCTGCAAACCATCAAATCTTTCCCTATTGCCTTTGTTGTTCTGTATTTGCTTCCCCTCATAGAACTGCTTTCTCTTGGTTAAAATCCATGCTCTGGTGGCCTGGGATAAAGTCTGTCAACTCTCTCTGCATGTGGAGTGAGTGGAAGCTACTCCAGAGTTCCCCTTTCAGTGAGAGGGCTTTGAGACAGGAACATAAATCTTTGAAGTATGTGTTGAGCCAGCTGCTGCATCATTTAAAAATAGTCAGGTTGGTGCCAACAAGACAGATCACTCAACTTGGGGGCCATAAACAGAAATCAAAGGCATGCATTAGCAATGCCCCAGTGTTTGTGTGGTTCCATGACGAGTCCTCTGCCCCTTCCAGCACGTATGTGATGGTGTTAGAGAAGAGCCTGCTGTCACTTCTACCACAGATCAATGTCACCCAGCCCAGGAAGGTGCCCTATGTTGAAGACTCTGAGAAGGGCTAAGATATTTTCTGACTTTTTGTGTTAGATTGCAGCCAGTTTTCTTGACTTCACAATAAAAGGCAGGTTTTAAGAGTCCTAATAACCCCAGCAGCTCTGGTGACCTGCCATTTGGGTATTAAATACTTGAAAAGGGTCAAAACCTATGAAGTGGTCAGAGGGAACAGAAACAAAGTCAAAAGTTTAAGCCATGGTACAAGGTAGGCAGGGAGAACTCATATTTTAAGGAGTCTAGACAGCATATTAACAAAGAAAGCTTACTGTGTTGTAGCCTGTTTATGGGAGTTTTCCATAAACTGCAAAAATTATTAGGAATGCAGCATAACCAAAGCTTTGCTTTCCCCTGTTGAGAATAAACTGCTGTGCAGTTTTATGTTCAAAGAGCATGGCACCAATACACGCTTAATTCAAGTACAAGGGACACAGGGCCTTAGGGAAAAAGATGAAAAAAAAATTATTTAAGATGTCTTTTTCCTGCTAAAAAAACCCCAACATTAATTTATGTATCTGTCTGGAGACAGGTATAACCTAGCTGTTGGTGCTTTATAGCAGATTTAGGAGTCCACTGCAGCACTTGGGCACCTGCATTTTTTATGTTCATGCGTACATATTTTCTTGTTTTCAGAATGAAAAATATGCAGTCATGATTAATTTACTTTACTCGGCTTGTTTCAAGCTTTTCTCTTTTTTTTCCTCGCTGAATAAAAAGCAAAGTATGTGGCATTTTCAGTCCATAAATCTTGTTTGCTGTGGGCTAAGTTCTGCCCACAGCTTTTATTCAGAGTAAGTTAATGAGGCCAACATGAACTCCAGGGCAGAATTCGGACCTCTGAGGCTACCTGGGTAAGTGGAAGGATGGATAAAGCACTGGCTTGGGCTCAGCTCAGGGATCTCAGTTCTGTGATATGACCTCTGAGATCTTGAGGGAAGCTGCTTATGGTCTCCCAGGCTCCACGATGATCTTGGATTGAAACACACACACCCTTTATTTCCTTCAATGCACACCCTTACCTGCCCCTTTGCATCACTACAGAAGAGGAATGATCATCCTTTTTTGTCTGACATGATTGACAGGTCTTTAAGGCAGAGAGCACTCTTGTTCCTTTGATTCATTTCTACAAGAAAGTAAAACTGTCTCAAATATTCTGCTAAAAGCAGTGGCATTAACAAATTGATTATGGTGCACCATAAAGTTAACTTTTATTAGCTCTAATCAAGGAGTACTTCCCAAAAATAAATTGAGAAATACTGTGCTTACCCTCTACGGTTACCTGCAGATACTGAATTAAAAAGGGGGCACTGAATCAGCTGCCCACAGGGGTGCACATCTAAAATGCAACTGTCAAGACAGTTTTAACCAAAATGTCTCAGCTATTCCAGTTCTGTCTCACTTGGATTGACTCAGTGCCTAAATTGTGAATTCATTGTCCTTGTGGAGTGGGACCTCCTTTCTGGACTCTGGCCTGGAAACCACCAGCATCAATCAGGTATTCTGAGAAGAACTGAGTTCTTTGGGAAAAACTTCTGAACCTTCAATCAGGAGTTTATGATGCTGCAGTGGGATTTTCAAAAGCCCTCTTTGGAAGCTGTGCTGGGCCAGTGCAGAGCAGTTTTGTAAAGCCCAGGGTGAGTTCTGAGCCAGGCTGCCCTCCCACCTGCAGGTGTTTACTGAGGTTATACTGAGCATTTTGCCTAATCTTGCACGTATGCAAGCACTGTAAGCTTATCAGGTTCAGTCTGATTGTGGCTGGGTATGTATTTCATAACAGTGAGGCCATGAGGAGAGAGATCAGGGAAAAGTATGGATTGAGAAAGAGGAAGGCAGGAGGACTGGGAAAAAACAAAGAGGTGGGAAAGAGCAAAACAAGGATAGGAAAAAACCTATTAATTAATAATATTATCTATATGAAGTATAAAAGAATCCAGCCAGCACTAGTGTTACGAGAGACACCAGATCTTACACAAATGCTACGACACAGCAAAGGAGTCTTTTGCTGAAATGCAAAATATAAATTTGTATGATATTTTGTGTGTGTGGGCCAAGCATCAATGAATGAGGACCCAGCTGCTCTCTGTCAGGAAGATTGCTGGGATTTGAATCCCCAATGGGATTCACTGCAACAAAGCCAAGGTGCTACAGGTCCAATCACTGGGATGGGCAGGCTGAGTGCCTGCCAGCTCAGAAAGAAAAGGGAATTTTCTTCCCAAGAGAATAAGGATGTGTGAACTTCTAGCAAGGTAAGCTGAGGAAATTGACATGGAGCAGAAATCTCCCTATGAAGATGAGATGAGGAAGGATTTTTAGCAATGCGCACTGATGAGTCATTGCAACTTCTATTAATATAATTGGCACATATGTAAATAAATTCACATGTGCTCCTCTGGAAAGTTAGCTCATGAGATCAGTCAGCAATAATAAACCAAGAAGAAATGCAGTTTCATAGAAACAGTGACCTATGGCATTATTTTCCAGGTATTTTGGAAAGAAATGGAATTACTTGGTCTTTCGCAGCGGAATAAATGGCTACATATCCCAGGAATTCTCTTTTCATTCTCCACAGGTATTTGCTCCATAGAAAAGCCTGCTGAAGAAATTTGTGCATTCTCTGATTTCTTAAAGTCAACCTGTGGTGTGTAGATACATGGAAAGGAAATCAGCAGCACCCTGGGGGTCACTGGAGCTTCAGTGCCCATCGAGGACGTGCCCATGTTCACCAGGAACTGCATGAAGCCCTCTCCTGCTCCAGGTAGTGTTAAACATCAGCAGCACCACGTAGGGCTGCCTTTCCCCTCCTCCTTGTAAAAGTCTGAAACCTGCTGCCTATTATGCCCTTAGCCACCCATTCATAGTTCAGACACCCTTGAGTCCAACTTTGTACAAGAAGAAACTTGTATTTTCTGAACAAAAGCTGCTGCTGCTCTTAGGGTGGGACTTTCCAGACTTATGGGTTATCCTAATAAAACCCAGGAATGTTTTAAAGGCAGTAGCATTAGAGACCACCAACTATTTTATTGTTCAAGCCTAAAAGAAAAATCTATTATACCTGAGATTGACCCTGTAGCTGTTTCTTTTAGCAGGCTCCTTAGAAAAGTAGAAGGGCTGATTTTTTACAAGGGCATTAATGCATTGTATGAGATTGCATGAGTCTGGATATTTATACACAACCATACAGTAAGCACATGAGAAAATCAACTGGATTTGGTCTCACCACACCTCCTTTTTAACACAGAATATAGAAGAAACAATATAAACAGCGAGAACCAAATCTTGCCTGTTCAGCAAGATGGCTATTTTTACTTTTCTAGATGTTTGTCTGTCCTGTCCTCATCAGGGTAATGTGAGCAAAACATATCTAAAATGCATCAAAACATGCATCCTTTCTCACAGTCTTCCCACAAACCAGACCACAGCTAATAAACAAACAGGGGATTTTGCTGGTTGAAAACTGGGTCACCTGAAAACCTGGAACACCTCAAGGTGGCTCAGTGACAATTTCCATTGACTTGTATGGCCTGGCTGTGTCTGGTGGATCTGGGTTTCCCATGCCCAAGGCTGTAAAAGAAGGTATCAGGTAATGAGTTGAGCTCTCCTGAGAGCCAAATCACATAATTTATTTCAACACTTGTCCTTCTGAAGGTAATAAAACAGGTGATGTGAAAGAAACCTGTGGTCTGTGGCTAGTGGCTTTCTGTCCTAAGCATGTGGCTTTTAATTTTTGGAAACATCAATGGCAGGTTTGCATATGGTACCTCAAATGAGATTCAGTGATCCAAAAGTCTCATCTGGCGTCCACATGGCTGTGCAGAACTTCCTTCACTAGCCATAGTCTTTGCCATTAATTTTAGTTTGGTGGTCACTGTGTTCATATTTCTACCATGAAGCCCTGTCTGAGGAGGATGTGGACATCCTCCACAGGTCCCTTCCAACCTAGAGATTCTGTGATCTAATGCAGGTTTTCAGGGATGAAGATTTAATCATCCAAGCTCTTGCCTTCCCAAAACAGCAGTGCCCACTGTCTCTCAGTGCAGGGTGAATATTCAATTGGGAAGATCTGAGCCTTGCCATAAAACTCCTGATGCAGGGCCAGGGTGTCCAGCTCCCAGACAAAGAACTGTTGTTCAAAACACAGGGAGGGAACCTGGATCTCCACATGGAACATCCGCCATGGCGTATGAGGTAACCTCTTTGACACCTACCAGTCCCCATCAGTATTTGTGCTGTCTGCTGATAGGGAGGGCTCCAGGAACTGCTCTGAAAGAAGGCTTACAGAGCTGGCTCCTTGCCTCGCTGGTTTAGAGGAAAATTCCTGCCAATTTGTCTGGTTTTAAGTTATACTTCAAATAACAGAAAAAAATAAATAATTCAAAGTGTTGACTGGATTTTGACCTTATCTTATGTATGAAAGTGAAATGCTTCACACAGGATTACCTCTTAAAATGTCCTTGCTTGATTCCACCTCGACCCAGAAGGGAAGAAAATCAGACACAAAGAAACAGCGATTGAGATCCAGAGATTTATTCTCCAGCTGGTGAGCTTAGTCCGATACATTCCCTGACCTACCCATACGTTTATACTCCTGCTCACTCACAGACAGAATTAATTCATCCCAAGATGCAATTGTGCATCTGTTTTATATATTTGACCAGTCACTTCAGAAATATTTTTTAACTTGTGGGGAGCATTTACAAGTGTAAGAGCAGGAAAGGTGACAAATAAAGGTGAGAGTATACATTTGCCAGACAAGAATAAGGAGACATAACAGCTATGGGCAAAAATCTACTTCTCTGTGATCCATCCTGTATGTAATCCCCAGTAGGGATTCAGTGATTTCACCTGGAAAGTATTGAGAGGTTGTAAGGAAATCCTGCCTGTTACTAGGCATAGGTAGCAGTCAGGTTGTCTGTATCCACAGCTGTAGTAGCACAGATTTCTGCTCCTTGGATTGAAGGTCATCTCCAGATGTTGTGTAAATCTGGCCAGCTGCTATTAGCTACACATCCAAACCAGCACATTTATGATATGAAGTAGTAGGCAGGAATGTACAAGGCAGGATAAATTCTAAATAAAGGACCCTGTCACCTTCCAGACAAGCTTTTTGTTTCCCCAGGTGAACATTTGCCTTCACTCCTACTAATGAATTCTGAATCTTCCTACTAAAAAGAAAAGGTGGTGTCCTCCCCCTGACAGCAATTTGGTCTTAAAAAGTTTCCTGACTTAATTTGTCCTCACATAAATGTAAATTGAAGGTCTATGTCTGATCTGAGCCCCTGCTCTCTCCCAGTTTCTTAAGCTGATAGGGATTTCTCTTTCCTTCTAATCCAAGGATCCTCACTGGCCAGGCTTTCCCAGGGAGGGAAGGAGCCTGGCCACAAAATGCTGGAAAGTGAACTACCTCCAGCTTCCTCCAAATCCTTTTCCCAGTCCCAGAGGAATGCATTCGGGAGGCCAAATGTCTCAGGAAGCAGCTGCCACACTAAATACTTCTAGCTGGGGACCAGTCCTGAGGCGCTGGGAAAGTTGAATTGGTTTGGAAAACGTTGGTGAAAGGCCCCAAAAGCAGCTCGGCAGAGAGCTACCCCCCAGCTCGTGTTTCAGTGGCACGGAGGAGATAAGAACCCCCCTCACAGTGCAGAGGCAAGGGGCTTTTAGCACTTGATATGTCAAATCTTGCTTAGGGTAGATAAGCAAAATCACAGTGTTTCCTTGCTTTGGAAGTGGGATGATTTTTTATTTTTTTTTTCTCCTCCTGAAGGGTCACAGTCCATTTTATGCAGTATACCTAAGGGTGCAAGGTCAGGAAAAGATGTCTTCAGTCATGCATTTGAGAATTGTGGAGGTACAGGGGGATTTAAAGCATGCTGTAGCCTCTGAGATTGTGTTCTGGTGCTGCTGCAAGAGCAAGGCTGCATCCCAACATGGACAATGTGGGTGTTACAAGGGAAGAAAAGCTGATTGCAGTCATGGCTTCTTGCTATATTTCATTTTTTATGCCCTTGGTAGTGCAAGTGCAAATGTTGAGCTGAAAAAGGCAATAAAAAGCCTTGATTCAGCATATTTATACCAAAACTAGCTTATTCTCCAGGTACCAGAATTTTCTTATATAATAAGATTTCTCCTTTGCTTTTCACATTTTTTTGGACAGACGACATGACTTGGGAGGATGGTCAACCCTTTTATTTTTTTTGGACCATAAATCCTCGTTAAAAACCCCATATCTCTGTTTTAGAGAGAACTCCAGCAAATCTTTTTTTGAGGAGGGGATGAAAACTTTCCAAGTTCTAATACTCCTAATGCCTGAAGTGTTTTAGGAGGAGCAGACCTGCTGCCTGCAGTGTGTTGCAGGCAAGACTGACCTCTGCAGGGCAAAGTAGGGCAGGTCTGAAGAAAATTTGGCTGAATCTTGTAGTAGTACCACTAGAAAGTGTTCTCCAGTTTTTTGGAGAAAGTTTTTTCTCCTTCCTATTGTCTTGAGTCAGACTCATAGTGTGACTTTACTGAAAGGGGCAGGTAAAATTCTGGTGTGAATTCCAGCCCTCCCCAAAGAGGGTTTCCTCTGCTCCCACTGGTGCCCAGAGTGGCTGTGAAGGGAAATAAACTCTTGCCACTAGTTCTGTTCAGGGTGAGAAACTCCTTGCAAAGTGGTTGTCGGGGCCTAGGACACTTTGCTATGAATTTTAAAAGTTTCACAATGGTGAAACTCGGCCTAACACTGAAAAAGGGTTTAACATTTTTCCAAGACCCCTAGGACCAAACTGAGATGGGGGCACAGAATGTGTGTGGCAGACTGGGGAGTATCTCTCCTGACACATGCTGAAATGGAGTTGAAATAATTTTTTTTATATTCTTTTAGGCATCCTGGATGAAAAAGCTGCCTTTACTGATTTAATGGCCGTTCTGGTTCTTTTCTTTCTAATTACTTGCCAGCACTAGAGCGTGTTGCTCTTGCACATTCATCACTGCAGATTCTTTGGAGACTCCAAAGCAGCTGAATAAAAGCTCCTAAGCCTAACAACTGGCTGAGGGAGCAGTGGGACCTGTGAGTGCAGCCTTCCTGTACCCCTGCAGTGTGGGTGCTTTGGTGGCCAATAACACCAGTGTCTCTGAAGGTGGCTGCACACGTGGGCTCTCCGATGGCTGATAAAAAGGTGAGCTCACTCCCTGGTTCTCCTCCTCTGAGGAGCCTCTGGCTGAGATCTCTCCCCTTTCCTGATGCCTCATGTGGGAAGCAGGAGCTCGGAGTGTTTGAGCCCTCAGCCCTGCTGTGAGGTTTGGTGGAGATTTGGTGGCCCTTTAAGCTGTCCCCTGGAAAGCCCAGCACCCCTCACCCTCTGTTCTGCCAGCAGGAGCATTGCTCCTCTAGGTGCTGGTGGCACAGGTAATGTCACAGCTGGGTGGTGAACTGATCACACCTAAAAATGTGTGAACGATTGGGTTCGGGTCTTAGGTTTGGGTTAATAAGAATTTATGGCTTATATTTTTTTCAGCCAGCACCATTCTTTCCTCTGCTTTGCTGCACAAGCCCTTCCTGCAGAGGCAGGGATGGGGTGAGGGGGTGCAAATATTTTGTCTTTACATTGGCAGCACCTGGTTTAAATGCACACTGAACCACAGGCACAGACACCAGGAGCACACAACTCTTCTTTCTTAAGAAAATAAACCTAAAAATCTCTATTAAATAAAAAAAGTGGTGGGTTTGATAGCAAGCAGAGGAAGAATAAATATAAAACCAATGGTCAAAACACGAAGATTTGTTTTTTCAGTGGCTCTGACTTACACAGAGTGATATTTCTTTTTGCAAGAATAACAAAGGGAGCAGATGGAGCAAAGAGGTTTTGCAGCTACATCAGACTCTCAAATATAGATTCAGGCATGAGAATTTTAACAAAACTTTCAAATTACCATGTAGAAATAGCAGTGGGGAGGTCATGGCAAGGATACAACAGCCCTGGGGAGATGATCACACCAAAAGCACTGCCTAAGAATACCACTCGGTATTGGATGCTGTTCCATGGAGGAGGTAGGGTTTCTATGAACAGTCAACAGCTTTGCTTTATGTCCAACTTGATTTTCATTCGATTTTTGAGCCCTTCTCCCTTTTTAAAAATGACATAATAGCATAACT
This sequence comes from Regulus satrapa, assembly GCA_013396955.1. NCBI lineage: Eukaryota > Metazoa > Chordata > Aves > Passeriformes > Regulidae > Regulus > Regulus satrapa. The sequence goes on from VWZN01003113.1 coordinate 84,516, forward strand.
GAAATTCCATCTCAGGTCTAGGTGGATTGCATGTCATGCTTCTGGCTGTGGGAATGCCAGGGAAAAGTCCTGTACTTGTGTAGTGCAGGAGATCTAATTTGGTTATCACAATGATTCCTTATGGCCTAAAAAAATCTGTAAATGTATCACTGCCTGGGCTTTGGATATGAAAAAACCCAGGTTTTTGTTGAAACTGAGCTTTTGAGACTTGTTTTATAAATGCTGGAAAGATCTGGATTTTCAGGTGTATTTTGCATGCGGAAGAGCCTTGGTTGCTGCTTCTTTTGTGATGGAGTGGAAATCTTAATTTCTGTTCCAAGTCATTGTTTTTCACAGCCACACCTGGCAACAAAGACAGACTGATTCACGTTTGGATGTCCTCAAACATCCTGGATGTTCTTTGGATGTCCTGATTCCTGTTTGGATGTTTCTGGAACTCTGCAGAGTTTCAGGACTTGCATCTTAAATGGCCAGGAAGATCCTGAGTCCTTGCTATTATTTCTTCTTCACCATCCCTCTTGCTGTCTGTTCTTGTTCTTGCCACTGCTGAAGCTGCATGATCTGGAAGAGGAAGACAAGCTCTCTCCCCCAAAAGTCTGCTTGTTTCCACTTCACATTATATTCCTATTAGGGCCATCAGCACACTGCAGTTGTGCTCCTAGATCTGCACTGTGCCATGGGACGTAGCTAAGAAAGAACTTGTGCACAAAATATTATTTTGTGAGGAAGCATTACTTCAGGTAGAACAAAAGTGACAAACTTTTGTGTTTCCCCTTCCATAGGCATTATTCTGGAGTTAGACACCTGGAAAGCCAGCAGTGCTGTGGCTGGTGAGCATCTGACACCTGCCCTGCCAAACCAGTGCAATGGAAGAGCACAGCAATGCCCACCATTATCTACAATATTCCCCATATTCCTGCTTTGTCCTTTTACTGAAAATGTAATAACTGTCTTAGTTACTATTCTGTAGTCTCTGTGCTGCAGAAACTCACTGGAATTGATTAAAAATGCCTATTTTTTTTTTTTTGTTTTTTTTTTGACTGAGGTAAAATACTTAAGTAATTGATGTGGAGCAGGATTTTGTTTGATTATACCCCAGTCACTGGACTCTTGAGCTGCTTCGGTTCCCTGCTTGCTTCCAGGAGGCTTTCATTTTGAATAAGGTCAGTCTCTGCTCCCCAGCCATCTGGCTTCGAGCTCTTCAGCATTTTCCTCCTAATCCCCTTCTTATGCAAGCCCAGAATAAAGGAGTTTCTTCCAGTCTCAGATAAGAAGTAGCTGGATTTCTCTCTCCTGGTTGCCAAAACTGCCACAGTTTGTCACAGGAAACAGTCCAGCTACATTCTGACCGACTGGACCTTGGCTGAGGTATTTGGCCTGCAGGTCCTACTGCAGGAGTTGAGTCGTGTGTGTGGGAAAGGGAAAACACATCTGCAGATATGATCACAGAAGTTGAAGTTTTCTTTGCTGAAGACCCAGCAATTTTTGCTATTTCACCAGAAAGTTTAAACCAGCACAAGTGAACTGTGGCCAGGGGGAAGAGTCTACAGTGCAGTCATCTGCACTCTGCTAATATTCTGCATTTCTTTACAGTCCATGGAGGGAAAGGGATATGGAGTTTGTGATTTATCTCTTTCAAAATATCTGAAGTAATTCAGATGGACTAGACCTGGAAGTGATGTAGCTCATCTTCATTGTCTCCAGTGATTAAAAGGAGCTTTAAGTGGTCACAAAGCAGACCTCTAAGTGCAAAATCCTTCCTAAGTCCTTAGAGAAATAAGATATCTGAAAGTCTGAACTTTGTTAATTTCAGGATTGCATTTCTTTCACTAGGTTCAGGCTGAGCTCTACTTGCTATGAGCATCTTAGGGCAATTGTAAAAATCAGGTGCTGTAGCTGTGACATTATTACCATAAGCTGTAGCTCAGCAAGGCCTCCAGATCAGCTGAAATGTGCTTTCCATCAACACCAGGCAGGGACAAGTCTCTTTCGCTTCCCTTTTGTCTGCAGGGAGGGCAAAGGGGAGCAAATCATGTCTTTTGCAATTCAAAACTGAACAGTCTCCACCTGTGTCAGCGTTCCCACATGACCTCCTTGTAGTACAGTGGGAATCTCATGGAACAGAGGATATTGTTTCACACACATCTGTCTTTCTCAAACCCACGTCACCACAGCAGCAAGCACTTGGTTTTAGTGACCTCCTGTGCCCGTATTTGTGTCTCATTGTGGAGAGAAGGGATTTTCCTCCCTTGGCAGGTGATCACCTAGGTGGTGTCTCATATTCCATATCCTCAGAGGCAGGGCCTGCAGAACAGGCATCAGGAAGGCAGCAGACTTCAGGCCTCAGGAGAACGAGCCCGTGTTATTAAACCTGGTCATTTTTCCCCCCTTTGGAACACTATTTTTCAGCCTGTGGTCTGTGTGCCTCTGGGAGTCTGTAGAATACTCCAAGAAGGCCGTGAAAAACAGCTAACAGGAGCAAGCTTATTGTCAGTAGGTTTGAACTCCCTGTACAAGGATACAAGCTCTTTTGGGGAAAACAAATTTTAAAAAATTATATATATATAGGCAGCTTGTAAATTTAAATCTGTTGAAAACTGCAGCTCTGCAATATTCCAATGAAGAATTTCTCTGAACATTTAGATGCGTGAAGGGTCAGAGGGTGAATTTTTCTAGCCTGGTGGCTAGCAGTCACTTTAACAATAATTTAAGTATTTTGTACAAACAAGAGAGGCTGAAAATTTCCTACCTCTGAATATCCTGTAGTGCAGGAATTAGGAAAATATCTGGGAAGGTGAGAGGCTTGAATTGGGCAGGGAAAAAAATATTGAAAGCTTAGAATATATGTGGGGAAAGTTCCCTCCTCCTCTATATGGTGTATATAAAAGCAACACCTTTCCACACATCTCCCTTCTCAATGTTTTGTACTGTGTGGACTCTGGCAAGTGTTTCCTGGTGGCTGAACAGTTGGAGTGGCTGTACAAGTGCTCAGTGTTGGGGTGGAGTCCTGGAAGAAGGGGCTGTGAGGGTGGCAGGCTAGGCTGGTGCAGCTCCAGGGTGCTGGAAATCTGTGTTTGTGCTTTGGGATTAAGCCCTTTGTGGCTCACTCCAGGCCACAGAAGGTTCTTGGTAAAGAAAGGATGTGAGCTCAAGTTTACCAAATAAAACACCAGTACCTTCCCCACGGGGCTGGGATGTCTCTGTTAACACAACAGGAGAGTGAGCAGATTCAGGGTGAGCAGGAGATGCCTTTTCCCCCCCAGAGAATTTCAAAGAGAACCAGCACGTGGCAGTGCTACCACCAAGGAAGTTGTGCCAAGGGAGGAGAGGGGCAAGACAAAGCCCTGTGTTGGATGTGGAAAGTAGAGGTGTGATGCAGAATGAAATTTAAGGTCAGATTTCAAATCAGAGGAGGGGTTACAGAGAGGGTCATTGCTGCTCCGTGATGGGCTCCCCGATGGATTTCCACACACAGTTCACAGCATCCTAATGAGAGGCACGGATGGGTACATGGCTCCAGTAGAAATGAAATGCAGTTTAAAGAAAGGGATCAGCTTAAAAGAATGAACGGCTTCTTACTCCTCCAAAGAGCTGTAATTGAAATCAAGACAGTCTACTACTTCCTGAGGGCTTTGTCAAGTCCTTCAGATATCCTGGGGATCCATAATTGGATTTTTACCATAAACAAGCACCAAGAAACATGTTTCCTATTTAGGTTGTTCATGTGCTTTTTTTTTTTCCTTCCCTCTTAGTCAAGAGAATTTCTGAGGACACGAATGGAAACAGGAAGGGAATTTGTCATGTGGGGAAACACGAACTTCCCAAAGTCCACAGAACTCAGAACTATTAACCTATGTGGGGTATTTAGAAAACAAAATGTTTACCCCCACAAACTTGTTTTGCCTGTAATTGAAACTCATTTTCTCTCCCTTGCCATTTAAGCAGATTACATTTCAAAACCAGACAGATTTTCCAGGGAGCCTGCTTATGTATTAAAGAAGGCTGACAAAAGCAAAGCAGCCACAGATCAGTCCTATGGAAAGGATTTCTGTATGCCCTGCCCTCATACTTTCTAATATTTCTTCTCTTGGGAAGTGTTTTAGATTTTTTTTGTATTACATTAAATATTAAATTATGTACTACATCAATTCAATAATACGCATTAAATAATTATAAATCTGCCTTTGTTATAGTCATTGCTTGTATTTGTTAGTATTTTTGTTTGTATGTATTATATCCACTGAAGCTTCTGGTTTTTTCTCTCCCTTTCAGTTTATTGTGTCTCTGTCAGCTTCTCCCAGCAGTGGATGTCTTAGTGAGAGGTTATACTCTCTTTAGAAAACAGAAATCCAATAATACAGAGAAAAACTTTCAAACCTAATTTATTGACATTGTCAAAGAATTTGGAAACGTTGGAAAATTTCAAACTTTAAGGTCAAACCAGCTGAGAAAGGAAATATTTCAATATGCTAAATCTTGGAAGATCGTGGATTATTCTACAAACTCTCCTTTCTTGTTGGTCTCACTTTGATGCTTAAAACTGGTTCAGTTTTGCAAGCAGGGTACTGTGAATGGGAGTAAGATTCCTGTTTGTATTACAGTGACAACCACACAGCTGGTAATGATAAGGGGATTTTCTATTACAAGTCAAGAGGTGCTGGAGGGAAGAGCCAAAGCTGAGCTTTCAGATCTAACTTTCCATGTTCTGACAGTTGTGTGTTTGATTTTTCAATGTTATGGTTTACTGCTAGCCCAGAAAGACTATAATGAGAGTTTAGCAGCACAGTGATAAAACTGGTTTGTACTGTGGTCCCTGAAAGTAAATAGCATGAAAACAATTTGGCTGCAGTATTTTAATTGAATTTAATGGAATTGAAATACTTTATTTTTAAAAAAACCAGGACCATTTGTGAATCTACTAATTTTTAAACCCACATGCTGCATTTTTGTGCTTGTTGTGTCTTCTAAGGAGTTACATTTTATTCCTTTATCTCTTCAGAGTGTTTTTGATTGTATCACTCTCAAAAAATGCAGGGTGGGGTAGTTCCAAACGCAGTGCTGAAGAACGAGTCCCATGAAAATCTGTGGATATATTCTCACCCCATGGACATGAAAAGTAGGTCTGGATTCCCAGCGGGTCTGAGTCAAAAGCTCACAAAATCATTCTGAGCTTTCCCTGTGACTCCAGTTATCTTTGGCTCATGTTCAGTGATTGGGGAGTCAGTTGACCCCAACTTATTTTTATTTATTTTGAGTGGACACCAGCTGCTTCTTTGTTGTCTGAAATACACTGTGTGCCCTTGAACTTTGACACCTTCCTTCCAGGAGGATGATTTAGGCTTTGTCCAGGGTTTGCCAAGCCAGCAGGCTACCCCGTACCTTTGGACTCCCGAGAGACCACGAGGGACCGATCCCCCGCCCACCTTCGCAGTGACATAGGGAGCGAAATAGGGGAAACAGAAACGAGGCCTTATGAAATGGAAATACTGATGGACAGGGCCACAGTTTGTGTGCTACCTTTGCTGATATGTTCAATTAACAGTCCTGTCAAGGAGAGCCTGGCTTTGGTCACTCAACCTTACTTCATTTAAGTTGATAACCCTCGATATCCAACAGTGGGATAAACCAGATTCCTCAGCTTTGTTTGTTTTGGCCTACCGTGTCTCTTTATGAGGAAAATGGTCGAAGTAAAGTGCTTCCTCTGTGTATTTTGACAGGAAACAGTACTAATATGCTTTCCTTTTGTCGTATGCCTTGCTCTTTTCTCCCGGTGTTGTTCAAATATTTTCAGTCCAATGACATATTTATTAACCCACCGCTCTCTGCATGGGGTAAGACTTTGATTGGCCCATCTGTAAAGACTCTCGGTTAAGGTGGTTTTTTCAGCGAGAGTTAATAATATTACTACTATTCGTGTAAAACTCTGAGACAATCTCTTTAAAAATGGAGCACATTTATCTAAAACAGCTGGGTAAGAGAGCATGAGGGCCCAGCTAGAGTCGGCAAGGTCGGGGGTCAGGGTTAACACCAATCTCTCTGGAACTTTGAAGCTGACATTTTACAGATTATATGTGTCTCAGTGCACAGTGGGCATGGCATATAAATTGGTCTTAGAGGCCCCTATTTGTTCCCTGCATTTTTATGAGCCCACAGAGTTGTTCTTTGAAGCAGCACACACAGAAAATAAAAACTCATTTTAATGTTGTGGAACTATTTGCAGTAAATCATGTTAACATCCTGGCTTTTCTTTAGAGAGATGCAGGGTGTTTTTCCATGTTCTTGGGTGCTGTGATTGCCTCTGATTTAATCCCGTATTTTTCCTTCTAATCTCACTTCATACATCTTTTCTTCTCTCCTGTTCCCCAGTTGGGTGTTTGCACAGTTCTCCTGCGTGCCTGGCTGATTTTAAGCTCCAAGGACACCTTCATTTTGTTTCATGCAGTGGCTTAGTTACTGTAAGTGCTGACTCCCACCTCTATCAAAAATCCCCTGGCACTATAAATCCCTTGCTATTATATGGCACGGCAGCCTTAGAAGAAAGCATCTGATTTCAAAGAGACCAAGTTTCATTCTGGAACTAATTATATCATTTATTTTATGATTTTTTTTTTTAATTGCTAGGTGTTTTAACTGGGAAATGCTGAATTCTGGAGAGCCACAAGGAACAGACACTGTTAGCAGAATCTGCTGGAGGTATTTTAGCCACCTAATTAATTTTCAATAAATGCTTCCAATAGGTGATTTGCTCCTGGCCAAATGTAAATCAACTGGAGACAAATAGGGTTAAAATTGGAAATGTGTGATGGGGACAATGTTTATGGACAAAATAACCTGGCACTCCTGGAAATAACTTGCTGACAGTAATAGAAAATTGGACCACACAGATGTTAACAAAACCCGAAGGCTGTGTGTTACATGGCCCTGGCAGAGTTTCCCCAGCTGGACACACAACACGCTCCTGTGTGTGGGTCTCACCACACAAAGCCACTTTATCACCCCAATCTTCCTTTGGAATGGATTGGGCATGGCATGCCTCAGTCCTCCTCTAACTGGCATCCTTCCTGAGGTGCCTTTTCTCCATTCTCTTTTGCAGACACTGATTTTATTGTACTCTTGAGCCTCCACAAAACCCCATAGAAGACTCCAGATGGTACAAATATCCTCTGCAGAGCTCCAAGCTTCTGTGTTCTCAAGGTTTAGGGGTCATATTTTCAGAGGTACATAACAGGTGAAACGCAAACAATTGATGAATAAAGTTTTCTAATGTTGTTAATTAATAACTGTACTGATCTACATCAGCTTCTGAGAGAAATTTAAATTTAAAGATTAAAAAAAAATACAAACACTTCTTGCATATTTGCTTTTCAAAAAATGTTTCCTCACTCCTTTCACATATTTTTCACTGCCTCTAATTCCATGATAAATCCCATTGTCTTCTCCAGAAAATGAACTCAGTGTCTGTCCCTTCCCAGAGGGGCTGGTAAGAGATTAATTTTGTATTTCCCAGTATTTCCATGTGAGGTGGCCCTCGGACCGGGCTGTCTCATGGCCAAGCTCCCCCATGAAAAAACACATTGCCCAAGTCCCTTCCTGCCCTTAAACCCAAACTGGAAAACATGTGACCTGGGCAGATACAGACTCTTTATCCATGGAAACCTTCATATGAAAACAGAAGTGTTAAGGCTTGATGCCTTTTTATTATGGATATTAAGTCACCCACCTTTATAATTCAGAATAAATTAGACAATTTGGTTCAGAGACAATGACAGGATTGGTGTTACTTGCTCCTGGTGTGCCTGTGGGTACTGGGAGAGGCTTCAGAGCCGATGCCAGCTGCATTGTGAACAGGGAAATCTCCCAAGGCTGATGCTCATGGGCGGAGCAGCAGCAGCCCTGAGGAGACGTGGTGGAGCTGCAGTGACATTGTCATCCTGAAATACAGGCCACAGATAACTCTGTGGCACGAGGTGTGACAAACACAGGCTGCTGCCAAATAAACATAAGGACAAGAGACCTTTGGAGGTGCTTGATTGCCCTTCTTGCTTAAATCTTTGGCATTTTTTGAAAGGAAAATTCAACACGTGGGCTCGCAACTTTCATAAATTTCTCTAAACATAAAGATGACAAAGCAAATTATGACAATTGTCCTGCCTTTTTCCTAGTCTCTGTTAATGAAAAAGCACTCACATGGTCTCAGCATTTCCCTAATTTTAGTGGATTTAGGTCTGGTCATACTCTATAGGTAGGATCTCTGTCAACTTCAGGAGAATGGCTTGGCAGCAATTTTGTTGGTTGATCTAGCAAATCTTTTAACACTGTAGAATCATCAGGGGGTCTGGAAAATTCTGTTCATCTTTTTGAAGTCCCACAAAGTTTATTTCTGTCACTTTTATTTTTCCGTGATGGCCAGTGTATGGAAAATGGCAACGTATCAGGCTCCATTCCTGTCTCGAGCAGCCCCAAACAAGGCTCTGTGCTGGCTCCCACGCTGGTTTCCTTCTTTTTCTTGGCTGTGCTGGCGGAGGCATTTTGCTGACACTGAGAGAGGAGTATTTATTTAGTTCTATACCAATGGAAAGTTTCTCATCTGTGGTGCTGCTCATCAGAGATCTTAGTTTTCTTTTTCAAATGGCTCATGTGCTGGCAACGTCTTCAGTCGAAGACATGTGCTCAGCGTTCCTTTTGCTGAGCAGGCAGGCTGGGTTTCATGACTGGACGACAGGATGGGCATGTCCGTCCTGCTCCTGCTTCTCTGCAGTCTGGAGAGCTTTGCTGGTTGGTAGGAATGCTGTCACAGGAGCTGCCCAGGAGATGATGGAGCACTTCGAGACTGTGTGTGCTTGGCTGTGGCCACACCTCTGTTTCAACATTGTGAAACTAAGCAGTAACGACAATGCCTGCCAAATTGTCCAGCTCATACTGTTCCTTCCTCCTTGGAAGACACACTGTTGCTCCATCAAACCCCAACCCGAAGAGCCTCCGTGCTTTGGTTTCACCTATTTGTGAGACTACGTGGTGGGGTGAAATATCTCATACACAAATCCTTGCATATTGACAAATTGTTCTCATTGAAAGCAGAAAACGCCTAGAGACCTTTCTCTACGGCTTGAAAATTCTTAAGGAAATACTTTATGATCAACAAAACCAAACCAGCTGTTCCCCTTTTGCCGGGATAATGCAAACCCAGCTGGAAAGTGAGCAGGACTGACCTCTGCCCTGAGGAGGCAGCAGCCCACAGCAGAGCAGGGTGGTGGCAACAGTGCTGTAAACATCTTTGCAAGAAATCCTGAATGGCACAAAACCAGAGCAGCATTCCTTGACTTGATCATTCCGCTTTTTCCACGTTTGGCTAACCTAAAGGCTTCTACATAGCTCCAGTTTCCAATGTACCTGTCCAGGTTGGGTGCACTCAGGGGTGCTGAAATCGGCGTGAGCTTCCCTCACTCTTGATGAGATAACAAGAAAGGCAAGTAAGAGCTGGATTCAACTGGGCTGTGCAGCTGGATGCAGAATCCCACTACAAACAGATATTTTAGATGTGTTCCCCAGAGCAATATTCTCAAGTCGTTAAAAAATGGATAAAGGAAATAACTGGGCAAAAAATATGTTGTAAAGATGAGGACAGATTCTCAGCTGGCCTAAATTTCTGTAGCTCTGCTGAAAGCAGCAGAGCCTTTTCATACTTTGCTATACTGGTGCTTCAGCACATAAAGCTGTCATTTTATGTCCATCATTAATTATGAGCTGTATTTTTGAAATTCATAGACCAATAATTCTGTACTTAACATTGTGACTAAACTTGCATTTAGTGTTGCAGGAAGAGGGACCAGTGAATCTAAAGAAACAATAAAAAAGCAATTCACATGAGGAAAGAGAATCTAATTCTGCATGGCATTTTAGGAATTTTAAGAATTTTTTTCTACTGTATCATGAAGCAGATTGATTAATTAACCCTGAATCAAGTTAATAATCAAGCAATCATTGTGCGCTCCAGGAATCCTGATTTTATGACCCATCTCCCTATAATAGCAAATTACCTTTACTAACTGTGTTTAAGATGGAAGGTCTTTTGACTGCTAGAAGAACTGATGGTCATAACATCAGACAGATTGACCAGTTTTGGATAATAATCTTGAATTTTGGAGGAGGACAGTTCTTCTGCTCCTGGAATTCTATTAGGATAAATTATAGCACGTTTTCCTTAAGCCTGGTTCTACCCAGTAGTATAAGCTAGTTAATGAAAGACTTAGAAGTTGCTGGAAATACTTTATTTTTTGAGTTTATGGACATTTGATACAGTGCTGAATCCATATATTGCCTTTAAATCTAAAAAGCATAACAAAACTCTGAATTTTCTGCATTAATCAAATGTATTTAATTAGCAGTAAAGCACGAGGCTGGGAGCCAGGAGGTCTGGGCTGTAACTGCTGTGGGGATCCTTTGCAAGCCTTGCCTTTGCCTGTCACCTGGGAATAAAAGTCTCTCCAGGGAGGGTTTGCCACAGTGGAACTTAATTTACTGACGTTTTTAAAGCTCTTTAAAGGACTGAAATGGGAGGCACAGGAGAAATGAGAATTGTGAGGATCTATTGTGCATCCCAGGACCCTGGCAGCTGTTAATGATGGACACATGGCAGAAAGTTTACAGAATCGCTTAGATAGCCACGTACTTGGGCACTTACAAACACAAAGCCTGCTCCTGCTGAAATCAATGGAAGTCCTGTGCTAAACCTCATGAAAGCAAGACCAGTCCTTGTTCTCTGGGTCTGTGTCAAAAAAAAAAATGGTGCAGAGACACGTTGTCAGAAAATTTTCCCACCAGGACTGCCTTCATCGCATGGAACTAGAAAGTGCAAAGGAAGAGGGAAGCTAGATATGTATCTCTTTTGATGAAATGGAATTTTATTTTTAATCTCGAGACAGGCTTTTCTTGAATGCTGTGCAGAAATTTGTTTTACTTTGCTATTGCAAAATGTTTTGAGCCGCTGCCAGTCGTAATTCACCTGAGCTCCCATGTCATGATTAAACACGTTGAGTGACTGAATGAAGATGAGAAATGCCAGTGTATATAAATCACAACAGACTGCCAGTTGTTCTCCATTTGCTTCCTCCTGCTCCTCCTCGTTGTCTCCCAACACCCAGGACCAGTGCAGTTTCCTGATTGCTTCACTCACACGAGTCCTGACCCTGCCTTTCTTACAGCTTAAGCTTTCAAAAGCTTCGCTCTTGTTCTGCCAAGTAATCCTTGTTTCTGGGGAAAGCCCATCTGGAACACTCAGGTGAGTCACATCCAGTGGCATTGCAGGGATGTGTCCACATTAGTGTGAAAAACCACCTGGAAAAAAACATTGAGCTTTGACATTCCAGTCACTTGAGGAATGCCACTAATCCTCATCTCTGTTCTCAGGGCTCTGCCCCAGCCACGGCTCCTACCCCAGGCCAAAGAGCTTTAAACTCACAGCCAGTGGAAGAAAATGCCCAGAGAGCTGGTGAAGCCTTTCAGCCCAGGCTGATGAAGATGAAGCATCGTGCTCTGGGCTGCTGGCAGAAGGTCACAAAAATGATAAGCGAAAACACCGAAAAGATGGTAAATCACTCGAGGAAAACTGCATCTATTTTGTTTTGTCCTGAAGTGTTTCATTATAATCATAAACTATAAGGTGTTAAAGGGGTTAACAGGCTCTCAACTCATTGTCAACTAATTATCTTTAAGGTGTTGTCATCACATACTAATCGCTGGGTGAATGCCAGTCCCACCACGGGGAGGTGCCCAACCCCAGGGTGACCTTCTCTCACCTAACAGATGCTTACTTCATTAACTTCAACCATCACTTGCACGGAAAAAAGCTTTTAGGGGCTTTCATCTTTTTAAAAGGGCAGGGAAAAAACCCTAATAAACTGGTAGCCTGGTTAGCAGTAGGGGACAGCTTTAGCTTCAGGCACCATGGGTGGCTAAGATGTATGAGAAACAGATGTAAGGCCTTTGGTGATAGGTCTGCACTTTCTATTTATTGACAAATGAAACAGGCAATAGAAGGCAATTAAAAGCCAATGATTGCACACAAACAGTGCAAACCACAACAGCAGAGAGGAAAGAAAAGCAACAGCACAGTGCAGCTCAGCTTGTTCAGGGCCAAGTGACATCGATTTGGGAAGCAAAAATGTGGTTTCTTTGCAAAGAAAATGTTTTGAGTTCAAAGCTGAAGAGGTTTGATAGTTGTTCTTGCTTTTGTATTCTGTTTTTCCCTAAGGCTGCCCAGTTACAAGGTACTTCCCAGCTGTGTGACTTTTTTTTTTCTTTTTTTTTTTTTTTTCTGGGGTTCAAAGAGCAGCTTTAGTATTGGTTTTAATTGATGGAATGGATAAGAAAGATAATCAGATGTGAATAGACAGCAAAGGGACAATCTTCATTGCTGTGACTGAATGTGACAGTGTTTTGATACCAAATCTCAAGTTTGACAACCTCTTTATATCTTAATGTTTTCTTAACAGGCAGCTGAGACCTGGACATGAAAAGATAAATTTAAATTCCTCTGCTCAGGTTCTATGAAGAGACAGATTTATCCCTATTCATTACTAATCTTCTGTCCTCAAGAAATCAGCTTGCAAGATAGTTTATCTCTGAAAGAACTTGAGGAGTGTGTGCTCTGCTCGAGGCTGACCTCCCTGATCCCAGAATGCACAGATAGGTAATGCAGGGAAGAGGGGGAATCTTCTTTGTAGGCATTTTAACAACCAGACCTGGGATAACACCTACTTTTCACTTAATATGATGAAAGTGCAAATCCATAGGCCCAATTTAAGTGAGTCTTTATTCTGCAAACTATAATTTTGCACCAGAGGCAAGGAGAAAACCAGCTCACCCTCCCAGGATGATGTTATGGCCGAGCAGAATCTCATTAAAAATCAATCCCTCATGTCCATAAAACAAGTTTATTTTATCTTGTGGGAGCCTGCTGTTAGCACTCACACAGTCCCATTGTGTGGAATTCCTGCCCCTAGTTGAATGCCAAACTGCACAGTGTACCATTAACAAGTTTCAATTTTATGCTAAGCTTTTCAATATTTTTGGTGTCATTAACCGCAGGTTATTTTGCCAGCATGTGGTGTCTTATAACATATGTTATTAATAGCGATGACATGTTTAGGTTCTGAAGGTTTAAACAAGACCTCCAATATTTACATTTATAAAAGGGGGAAATGATGAGAGCAGGGCTGCCATTGGCCACTGAAGGCTCCAGCTGTGCAGGTATTCATCCTAACCCTCACAGGTCAAGGCTTGCTGGCCAACTGTTACAAAAACATAATGCAAAACACATTTTATAAGCCTCACAAGACAAGCCAATACATGTTAATTATCTATTAATCTGCCCTTTTAGCAGAGGGTAACAGGAGGCACATGTGTTTGGCCTTGTGCTGTGCAGTACCCCACCCACCCAAGGCCTGCAGGGATGATGGCACCTGGGTGATATGGGTGCCATGGGCTCAGGTGTCCTAACACTGCCTTAACACCACAGATAATCACAGAATAGCCAGAGCTGGAAGGGGTTCACAAGGCTCCTTGAGTCCAACACCTGGCCCTGCACTGGATAGCCCCAAAAATCCCACCATGTGCCTAGGAGTGTTGTCCAAACCCTGGGTGAAGTGTGGCAGAACTCAAGATGCTCAGCAGCGCTTCTTCACTGAGACTGTGCCACGAAAGCAAGGTGAAGTGCACTCACATCTCAAAAGGAGAGGTCTGAGTTAATGCATTTTATGCCTTACTGCAACAGGTTAAGAATATGCATGTGCTCAGTAGTTTTGCTGACCTGTGGTGATTTAAACTTCTATATGTTGATTGTGTCTCTGGGCCTTTCATCTACAGGGCTTTTGCATCTCTCTCTCTCTCTCTCTCTCTCTGTTCTGGTTGCAAAATGGCATTTGGGATTTTTAGGCACTATTGTAACTAATGAATCACGGTTTCATAATAATTTAGAAATTTCACTTTTGTAAGCCGTGAAGAAAACATCATCTATTCAAAGTATTGCTAATCTTGCATGTGTGTGTTTGGGAAGAGAGAAGGAGGGAATTGCAGTCCCTACCAGACATAATTAGGATGATTAGTCAGGGCTGACTATGCTCTAAATTATAGGGAGCAAAGAATGGTGCTTGAGTGATGCTTTGTGGTGCTAGGAAATGATTCATGTCTAGGAAGGATAAACACAGAGTCTTAAATGAATTATCATATACTGCATTTTGTTATAGCGACAGAAGGAATCTAACTTTATTTAAAAAAATTTTTGGTACACCTAAGATTGCAGGCTTAGGATTTTCAAAAGGAAAAATTCTGCTCTATTTAGGCAACCAACTAATTGACTTTGTTTATTTGATTAAATTTCCCTTAGAAATTCCAGTGGCACTGGAATTAATTTTTTGGTTCACAAAAAAAGCACAGGAATGGAAAAATGCTGCTGAAAGTGGAATTTCCTGTGAACACAGAGCTGCTGTGTTTGTAACAGGTAAGTGTAGGCAGCAAGGAAGTGATGGCCACAAATGTTCTTGCGGGTTCAGCTGCTGAGCAGAACCAGGCCTGGGCATGGGACCTCTTGGGAGAAGACATCCACTTTTCATTCTTTACATAATTATTGTGCTTTTTGTAACAGACATGTCATTTGCTGTAATCTCAAATGCTTCAGTTAAAATATGGGTAATTAAAAACACGACATGACCTCATGTGGCTGTGAGTGGCCATAGAGCCCAGATAAGAATTTGGTGACACATCATTCACCAGAGAGCCCAAGATCTCTGTTCCTCAAACCTGTCTGGGCATAGGAGATGTCATGGTCGGTCAATTTATTTAATTTTTTCATTATTTTAAGCTGAAATTTTACAATAAATATAGTGAGGGATAAAATAGAGCTGAAATTATCCTTATGGTTTTGTATAAGGAAATAAACGAAATTATCTGATGCATCACATATTCTCACACCAGTATTTTTGGCTTCCATTCACCCAATAAAAGTGGTGGGAAATTTTTAGGGAACTTCAACCAAATCAGACAAAGAGAATGAAGCTTTAAAGTAAGGATTCACAAGGGATGCCTACAGGTTTTACGGAAAGAGATGTCTGTGTAAAATGAAACCTCCTTTCAGTACTTCAAGAGAGCTTATAATAAAGAGTTAGAACGACTTTATCCACAAGCAGATAGAGACGGGACAAAGGGGGAATGGTTTTAAACTAAAAGAGAAGAGGTTTAGATTGAAAGAAATTCTTCCCTGTGAGGGTGCTGAGGCCCTGGTACAGGTTGTCCAGAGGAGCTCTGGCTGCCCCTTCCCTGGAGATTTTCAGGACCAGGTTAGATGGGGCCTGGAGCAACCTGGGACAGTGGAAGGTGTCCCTGCCCATGGCAGGGCAATGAGATGATCTATAAGGTCCCTTCCAACTCAAGCCACTCTGTGATGGTTCTGTGAAAGATGTAAATAAAATAAAAACCCTCCCAGGGAGAGAGGGGCAGCAGCACAGCTCCTGCTGTACTGATAGAAATGGGAAATACCTGTGAAACAGTCACACTGAATGCCCCAAGAAGGGAAGAAGCCTGTGCTGGAGTTCATGCTGAGTTAGACAGGATGATCCAAGTATGAGACACAGCCACAGGTTTCACAAGTTAAGGTGTTTACAGAACCCCTTGGCTTTAGATCCTCACCCCCAAACATTAAAATTCAATTTGAATCCAGCATCATAAAATAGCATCTATGAAATGAAATACTTGAAGTATGGTCAGGACATTGAAGAGTGATTCTATTTTGTTTTAAAGGCTTGTTTTTATGAGTTCTCTCAAAGGTTACATACAGAAGAAATAATTTGTTGTTAAACTTCTTAAAAGTCAAGAAAAATCCCCCAAATTTTATTTTCTTTCTAGTTAATGAATTTCAAAATAATATTTATTGGAGTTTTTCAAGGCAAAGGGGCAAGTTAGGCATGCATCTCCTGCTGGCTTTCAGTGGGGACTCAACAATTCACTGCCATATTTTTTTCTTTAAAAATCTCCTCCACCGCTATGCAACTATTCATTTAGGCAGGACTGATTTTGTATAGAAGGAGTGCCAGAACATTAACACAACTTGTAAATAATAGAGGGCTCTGCTGGGTGGTGAGCTAGGTCCTGTCTCACCAGGCTGCAGCCCTCTCCCAACAGCTAACCCTGTGTTCAGGCATCCAGCACTAGGAGTGCAAATTGAGAAATGCAGCTGGGTGACTTTTAGCTTCATTTTTATTTTTCTCCTCCTCTTAGAAGTCTCCAGGCCAGCTAGAATTCCACAGCAAGGCCCCCTGCAGACAACAGGAGCAAAGGAGCTGGTGGACTCAAAAAACTTTGGAGAACCAGAATGATCCGATCTTCATCGTTGATCCTCGTGGTTCAGATTTATTTCTGTTTTGGGAAGTGTCACTGCCTCCCTACAGCATCTTTTAAAGGTCACCTGTGGAACTTTTCAGCATTTTAAGAGCTCTCGAATTTCTCCAGTTCCTCTGGTGACAAAAAGATGAGGCGGCAGAGTGCTGTGCTCAGGAAGGCTTGGCAGGAAAGTGTGACCTGGACTCGGGTGTGCCAGCTGCTGCTGGGGCCAGGAGGGTGTCCCTGTGCCCTGAGCTGGCTCTCCCCCATCCTTTCATTCAGCGAGCTGAGCGGGGTCTCTGCCCTGCTCTTCACCTCAGAGCAGGCTCCTGCCTCTCCCCTGACACGGGATTTACAGTGCAGCAGCTGAACAGCCTCAGGTCCAGTGTTTTTCTTTCTTTTTTACCTAAAACTACCCTTTCCAAGGGCTCTAACCATGCAGGTCACTGTTTTGGAGGAGCACGTGGGAATTTGGGTTCTAAATTCAATTATTGCTTTGAAGTGATTACAGTAACCAACACAAAAAGCACACGGACTCAGATGCACTTCCCTGCTTTCCTCATTTTTGGGTGCTCTTCGGGATCAAGGCAGAGCTCTTGCAGCTCTGTCTCTTTCTCATTCTCCCTGTCTTGAGGACCTGGGAGCCTTTTCTGCTCCTATCTTGCATGCTGTCTTTATCTCAGGGGGTCCTGAAATCACCAATCTTCAGGCTAAAAGCATCTCCTGTTTCCTGCACGTGGTGTCTTTCCCAGAGCCCCTTGATCTCTTCATTTGCAATTCCCTGCCACTGTTTTCTGCTATCCCCTCTCTTGTCAGGTGGCCTCAAGCAGCCTCCAAAGTTATCCAGGTCCTCACCTGAGGGTCACCAGCTGAGTCATCTTCTCTCCCAATCCCTGAGATGTGCATCATACTTAAGCAGTGAGGTAGCAGCTTTCTCCTTATCCATGGCTGTTGCTATGGGAACAAGCTTTTGGCAGCATTTAGGGACCCCTTTTTTTTTTAATCAGCCCTGTGAAAAGGCACTAAAGTTTCTCTCATCACCTCCTGTGGATTCTGGGACACTCTAAGCCTAAGGGAGCCAAGAAAGAAAAAGATTCCCTGCTCAGAGTAGGTTTTGTAGCCTCTCACACATGCAGAGAGTCCCAGAGAGCAAGCAGAATTCACAAGCTGTGTGTGGAGAGATTGCCCAACTTGTCACTTAACATGAAATTTTACAGTCTTTCCCTAGGAACATATATTACTTTAACAAAATAAAATGACTTTCCCCTTATCAAGCATTATTCTTTTACATTTACAGTTTGCCTGACATACAGGAGTAATATTCCATGGTTTGCTACAACTTGTAAGTTTATGGCCCTTCTGTGGCAGATCAGACTAAACATAATTCATTCACAGCTACTTAGTGTTCTGGGAAATAAACCCCTGAACTTAAATAACTATAGTGTGACCTCTGTAAAATATTATTTATGGGTTAAGAACTGTTATTATGTACATATCAAGATATGCCAAAGGTTATAAAACAAACACTAGTCAGCAAACTGCACTGTTTACTGGCCAAGTCACTCGTGGCTTGCTTTCTGGTTATAGCCCTACGAATTCTGTAAGTGGAGAAAAAAATATGACTTGGCTGCCTTGGTAATTAGAATGAAGTTGAAGCTATTGACCACTAAGGATTCGATAACAAATAATTCTCTGTCATAAACAGAATGCCAGAATATAACCAAGCAATCCAATGGAAACATGTGGTGTTTTCCATTAAAAGAACATTGATTGCCACAAGGGTGCAGCCACTGTCCCATTCAGCAGGGAAATGACAGCCCTTCATCCTCTACTCATTTTGAATCAGCCAGGAGAGAGCTCCAGGCACTTATGTAATGCCTCCAGGAGGGAATTTCAGGTTCTGTTTTTGATATCTGCCATCCCACAGGGGGCTTGGGGAGCACGTGAGGGTCATTCATTGCTCTGCTTGTTCGTGTGTAATTTACCTTTGTCAGAGCACATCTTGTGCACAAGGCTCCTGAAATGTTTTACAGGCAGGGCTGTACAGACACATAGATCAGAAATGCTCATATCGGTCAAAACCACATCATATAATTTTATGTGAGAAACCTGTTGTGGTTTATTTCCCCTTCCCCTCACTCTTCCCCTTCCCCCCTCAGATAATGACAATGGTAATAAAAGAAAAAAAAGGCAAAAAAGGTTTGAATGAAATATTAACCACCAACTTTATCTGGACAAGCCTTATAACAATCACATTTAATGTCATAGACAGACCCTTCTACCCCTTTTTCAGACAGGGAAGTGCCCCAGGAATGTCAAAGGGACTTTAATAATTTCTGCAGTAAGGACAGATGTAAATACCTGCACACAGGTTTTCCTGGCTCTCACATCAAATCCAGTAGTGCTCAGCTTACAAAGACCCCTTTCAACTTGCTCTTTAGACATTAGGGAGAGTTTTAAGCATGTAAAGTAAATTTGCATAGGAAAATCAAAATTTTTTTTAGCACTCTGAAGATAATTTTTTTTTTTGTTATTAACTCAGGTTTTTTATTTTCTTGTCTTACTACAAAACTACCACGTAAGAGAGCTGGTACCAAAATAGCCAAAAGCCCTGTGCTTAGGACATCCCTTAGAGACTGAAATTCATGTTCTTTTGCAAACTTTGGATTTTCTCCTTGGTGTGCCACATCCCATGAGGGTGCCCAGCCTGCTGACCCTTCTCTGCTGACCCAAATCCAAAGGTGGGCTGAGCCAGCTCTCCCCTGGGAGCTGGGTGGAAACCAGCACCTTTCACTGGGATTTTTCAGTCCATTTTGCTCAACTTCCTAACATTTCCTTCATGACTCGATCCCATGACAGGAGTGACACTGGCAGTGGCTCTGGCTGTTTACATAAACAGCATTTTCATTGGATTGAGGCTGTTGAAAGATCCCAGTTTAGTAGAAAGGAGAAGCCAGGTCTTGCACCAGTATGATGTAGAATAGGAGGAGTGAGTTTACTGCAGTATTGTCACTTCTGGATGGAGTTGCATGAATTCCAGGATGCTCTCCCTAATCTGGATGGAAAACTGGCTGTTAGCATGTGCTCACTAAACTGCTCACTAAATCCCTCTGAGCTTCCCTTAGCAAATGGCAGGTGCAGGCTTAGCCACCTGTCTCCAGGGGTTTGGGAGATACTGGAACAGGCAGAGTTTGAAGTGCTGGGTGTGCTTTCCTTTGGAAAATTGAAGAGATGGCATTTCCAAATATTTGGTTCCTTTTGCTAGGTCACAGTTTAGGTTAATGTTTACTCATGCTCAGTGAGAAAACATTTCCTGTGACCTGCTTTAGTTTAGCTGAAACAGGACTGGGGAGGGCCATCAGAAGAGCTGTGCATCCACATCTGTATCCTGGGAGGAAAATCCCAAACTGTGGGGAAGGAAAATCCCAAACTGTGGGGAAACCAGGGCACGCTGTGAGCACAGAGCATCTGAGACAGAGCGAGCCAAGGGGAACTGGGGACCTGTGTCCCCCCTGGCAGGGGGAGCTGGGTGACCTGGCTCTGCCCCATCTGCAGGGTAGTCTCAGGCCACCACTCTTCCCCTCTTTGGTCTGTTTCCCTTCTTCCCTTATGCACTGTCTGTTTTGATGGCGGGCTCTGTGGCACAAGCTGTGTGTTTCTTCCAAGGTGTTCACCCAGTTCCTAGTACAGGGCAGTCCTATGCTTACTTCCCTCTCCTAAGGCACCACTAAAAAGCAAATAAAATGAGAGATATGGACATTTTTTCTCTTATGTATTTAATAAGATTAAATATGTATTTTAAATGTGAGCTCCTGTGGGTCTCCTGGGTTTTTTTCATTTACACCTCAGAGTAATTTTCATCTTTGATAGCACAGGAGGCTTCAACATTTATGTCCTTGGAAGAGGCTGGAGCTGGTAGTTGAAAGCACAGCCCTGTGCTGCTCAGTGCAGTCCCAGCCTGCCCAGGGGGTTGGTCTAACTAACCAGAATCAAATTAAAGTGCATCATAAAATTACAGCATGCTTTCCTGTAAAGTTTTATTTTTACTTTCCTGGGCCTGGCCTTCAGGTTTCATTAGGAGCAGTGCTCAGCAGAGCTCCCTGTGGGCTGAGGGTACCCTCTAGAGGAAACAGGCACAGGCAGCAGTGAAACACAGGAATGCTCTGTCTTCCCAGGGGCTTTTTTAAAGGCTGATGAGAAATTAGGGAATATGAAATGCTGACTCCAGATCCTGCCCATTTGTGCTGCTCACTCTGTGCAAGGGTGACAGGGCGCAGGTGGTTTTAGGGGTCACATTTAAAGGGAGATGGGTGCTTCTTCAATCCTCCCAAAATCTGGGGTTTGTGGTTCCCAGGCCTGGTGGGAATAGTGCAGTGCAAAGAGTTGTGCAAACACAACACTTGGTGTTTCCTCCTGTGCATAGTGTGGGCACAGAATGATTTAGGTTGGAAAAGACCTTTTAGTTCATTAAATCCAACCATTGTCCCAGCATTGCCAAACCCACCATTAATCCATGTCCCCAAGTGCCACATCTAAAAGTACTCTCCTCACTTCCAGGAACTGTTATTATTCTTCTACCACCTCCCCAAACAGCCTGTTTAGGGCAGTTTGATTACCCTTTTAGTGAAGAAATTGTTCCTCATATCCAATCTGAATTTCCTCTGGTGAGGCCATTTCCTTTTGTCCTACCTCTTGTTCTTTGGGAGCCTGAGCCCCACCTGGCTCCACTCTCCTGTCAGGGAGTTGTGAAGAGCCAGAAGGTCTCCCCTGAGCCTCCTCTTCCCCAGTCTCAGCCCCTCCAGCTCCCTCAGCTGCTTTTCATCAGACGTGTGCTCCAGATCTTTCCCCAGCTCCATTCCCTTCTCTGAACCAGTTCCCCAACGTTTTTCTTGTTGTGAGGATCCCAAAACTGGCCCCAGGATTCGAGTTGTGGCTACGGTGGTCCCCTCAAGGCTTGTTCTCCAGGCTTATGGGATCATGCAGGCTGAGCATGACATTCAGGCTGTCAGTTCTCTTCAGTCTGGCCAGCCCTGCTGGGAAAATTGCTTCCATTGTCCATGGAATGGGGCAGGTCTTCCTGAAATGAAGCCCCACTTTCTGGAAGGAAAAGTGGGGCTTTGTCATCCAGATTTACTGCAGCCTTTCCCTCTTCATAGGGATAGTCTTTACATCCAGATCTCAGCACTCTCCAGCTGAATCTGCCTCTTCACCCCCAAACAACTGGAAGGAGTGACTTCTGTAAGCAAGGGCATTGGCAGCACAGCTGGTTTCTCCAAGTGATGGGGAAGCTGACAGTATCTAATGGCAGCACAACATGTGTGCAGAATAAGGCTTCTATTCCCCCGTTTCAAAGCCTGAGCTTTATATTCCTGTTGCCTTGCCTTACAGCAGCTCTTCAGCAGCTCTTGCTTGGTTTGAAAACAAAAGAGGCAGCTCCATCTAGAGGTCTGTGACAAGGGAAGAAATCCTGATTTTCAAAGCTCCGCCCTTAGGAGTTTCTGTTGATGCAGCGTTGTGTATATGCTTTCCCCTGTTCAGAGTGGCTTTTTCTTCTGGTTTCTAAATGTTTTATAAGTTCTAATATTTTTTGAGGCAAGCTCTTGAAGTTTTAGAGCAATCTTGAGCTATTCTTATTTCCCCAGCTTATTCAGAGTGAGCTGCAGCTCAGCAAGAGCATCCCTGTGTGCAGTTTGCTGCCTGTGAGCAGAGTTTGGGACAGAGATGGGATGGTCAGGGAGGTCCTGAGCATTGTTTCTCCATGAATCTTCACAGACACCTGAGAATTTCTCAATGCAGTGTGGGAGAGAGGAGTGTGCTCATGCCTGCATTGGTATTTTCTGGCTGAGTGCACACTTTGGTCCCAAAGAAGGGAAGAGTACCACTGTGGGAGCCACCACGGAGCGGGGATGGGGACATGCAGGTAACTTTTATTCATAGGTGTGCACCAACAGAAGTGTTATTTTAAGTAATTAGGAATCTCTCAGTCTGACTCAGAGTGTCCTTGGGATGGCATCTTCATATCCCAGAGCCCTTGTGCTTCATTGAGATTTTAAGAATATCAGTAAAAGTGCATACAGAGATTTTTTTTTTCTTCCTCTCAGTGTGATTAAAGCAAAAACACAGAGATACATCCCCTGCACAGCACATCCCAGAGTGCAGCCCTGCCACGGCACTGCAATGCTGTGCTAGGGGTTGTGGTGGGGTTTGGTTCTGAACCAAGAGGAGAGTTCTTTGCAATGGACTGAAAAACAAAAAAAATCAATATTTTTAGATGGAATTCAAAGGTTAATAATGCCCAATACCTCCTATGTGATTCTTTTTTTTTTTTTTTCCTGATCATCCAGTCCAGGTAATTGTTCCCTTCTCCCTTTGAGCATCCTTCATTATCATATTTTCCATACTGTACTCTCATTATAATAATTTAAACTCTATTATTTCTAACCCTTTCCTGCTGCCTTTTCAACTTCCATCTGCACTACAGGTATCGAAGATGACAGATCTTGTGGTTACTAGAAAATAGACAATAGAGAAATAGACATTATTGGTCAACGTCTGCATTTCAGTAGAACAGAGGCGAGATGCAGAAAGAATATACAATTCTTAGCAGATGGGACTTTGTTCTAATGAAAAAAAAATTATGAGACATAGCAGGAAGCTGAAAGATCAGGCTCAGTCTTGACTGAAAAAAAGAACTTTGAGAGCTTGTTGATCCTTTGCCAGTGTTAAAGGAGCCAACTTGGTTAAGTATTCTTAGCTAATGTAATGAGTCTTCAACATGTAGTCATAATAGCCCCATAACATTAATACATTTCTTTTTTTTCCTCCTCTTTAGTCTGCTTTGTGTTAAACAATGTCTACTATTGTTTTAGCTCAGCTCACAGTTCAGTCTTTGGAGGACTTAAAAAAAATGCCAAGTTAAATTATTCAAGAAAAGAACAACACCCTCCTTCTAAAGGAATAACATTAACATTAGATAAACATAGAAGTGAGCAAGGACATCTTTGACAAGACCAGGTTGTTCAGAGCCCCATCTAACCTGACTGTGAATATTTCCAGGGATGGGACATCCACAGCTTTGCTGTGTCAGTGTTTAACCACCCCTGTGGTAAAAAAATAAATAAATTCTTATATCTGATGTAAATCAACCCTCTTTGAGTTTAAAGCCATTTCTCTTACTGGAACAGGTTCTACTAAGAGTTTGTCCCCGTCTGTCTCCCAAGCCCCCTTTAGTATTACAACATCTCCCTGGAGCCTTCTCTTCTTCAGGCTGAATGCCCCCAACTCTCTCAGCCTTTCCTCACAGCAGAGGAGCTCCAGCCCTCTGAGCATCTTCATGGCCTCCTCTGGACCATCTCCAACTGTCCAATGTCCTTCCTGTGCTGGGGATCCCAGAGCTGGATGCAGCACTCCAGGTGGACAAAGACTCTGGGGTCTCTTCAGCGGTTAAACAGTGCTGCTCTTCCTCACGGAAAATCCTGGGATGTTTTATGTTCTGAGCTGAGCAGAAGCTGAAAGAGGTAGAGATGCTCTTTTATTCTGCCCCGTTTCCAAAAGGTAAAGAGAATGCACACCCCTGACAGTGTGGGGCCATTCCCAGCAAGCCTCTGCTGCTTAAAGGCATAAAGTGCACATCCTTGGGCTTCTTAAGTACTTCTGAATTTCTTGTCCAACTGGTTCTGTTGCACAACATGTTAGCACGTGCTGGCTTGGGAAAGAGGGTAGGAAGGAAGTTGTTATCAGAAGCTGATAGGAGGGAAGCTGTATCCCAAGTGCCTTGTTTATAAGCAGGAGCAGATCAGCTGACTCATATCTCTGAGTCCCCAGCACTACAACATCCCCATGCTCATACCACGTGAGACACGGGCAGGGGGGACATGGCCTTTAACCCCTGCCCCAGGGATGACAGAAGCACTTTTTAATCCTTGGTTCTACAAACCAGCAGTGTCTAGAGCCTGTTCTTAGCAAAATCTCCCACCTTTTTCTGCCTGACATTGGATCCATTGGCTGCCATAGCATTTGAATGGGCTTGAAGGTAGAACTGGTGTAAATCTGAAGCCCATGCTTGTCCTCTGACCACTTTGTGTGTAGTTAAACCATGATAAGATCCCATTTCACAAGCCAAATGGGAACAGGGTGGGTGAGGCATCTCCAGTGCAACACATTCAGATAGTGCATTGTGAATCACTTTATTTGGAGTGTGACCTCTCCTCTTCAGAGAGTTAAGCATCACCTGTGCCACCAATAGCCTGTGCTGCCTGTGGCCCTATCTGATTGATCCAAGCCTTTAGTGAACAGGTTGGATCACCTCAACCAGGTGTGCCTTTGTAGGAGAGAAGAAATTTAAAAGTACCATTAATAACTGCAGTGTGGCAGGAAACAACTGACAGCTCAGAAATCAAGTTTTTTTCAATACCATTACATATACCCAACCCCACAGAGGGTAAAGCACAATCATTTCACCTCTGAAGTGCTGATAGTTGTCTTGCAACACCAGCTGGGTCTAGCACTGGTTGGAGGCAATCTGGAAGATCGTGCTCCCAAAGAGCACTAACGATGCATTTCTGGGTGTCTCCTCCCTCCCTCGTTGGTGTACCGTGGCAAGGCAGGTTGAAGAACACTGCTCAGACTGCTCCATGAAAGCCACTTCCATGACAAGCTGCTGCCAGTCCTCCGTGGCATTTTGACACCTGTGTTGTTTTTCCGTTGCTTTGAACTGCAAAAAAGGGGGAAGAAAGCAGAGAGAAAAGTGGATCAGGGGCCTTCAGCATTCAAAAATGTGGAAGGGAAGGCCTTTCATATCTCAGCAATACTGGGCAATATTCCTCATGTGCAGGCATTTGCAAGATTGTGGCTCAAAGCTTATTTATAAGCCACAAAGCCAGAAGAGAACCGTACAATTATCTGGACTAAATATTAATGAGGGACAGAAAGCATTCACCCTTAGTTGATGCATCAGTTCCCATGAGGAGGAAGTAAAAGACATTTTAATCTTGAATGTTGGGTTTTACTAGATTAGAAAGAAAGAAGCATGAACGAAACAGAGGATTTTCCATACATACACATTTCTGGATCTTTTACTTAAATCCCATTATTACATATGTGGGTGGAAGCTGCTGCCCAACAACAACAACAACAAAAAAACAAACAAAAAAATTAAAAAAAAAACCCAGAAAAATCAGGAAAGCAGAGGGCAATGTAGATGCCTGGTGCCTCAGAGCTCTGTGGTTTAGAGGAGAGGTTTCCTGGGCTCGGGGGTAGGGGGCTGGCATGTGAACTGCGTGTCCACATGGATGCCTTGAACCCATTTCTGTGTCTGTCATGTTCGGGAATAAGTGAGAAACTAAATTATAAATAATACAGCAAGACTGCTGGGAAAGAAATAAACCCCAGTAAACCAGAACAATCAGTTTGTTCTCCAGTGTTTCCTGTACAAGTAATAAAATCTAATAACTGAGTTGCTGTTAACAGTTAATGACCACTGCATTTGTTAATGGACCCAGACAAATGAGAGCAGTTTAATACAACAAACAGGCCATTAGCTGTATTAATGGTTGGCTTGTAGGAGTTAGTGCTCTTATAAACTATATTCTGCAGTTTATAATACCAGCACTTTATAAAATGACCCGGTGTTTTCCAAAAAAATAAAAAATAATAAGGATCATGTGAGCTACAATTTAGTGGTGGAAAATCAGTATGCATGGCAACTAGGAAAAGCTGATATTAGGCTACAATCTCTTCTTCTGTTTTGCACTGGAATAAATCAGGATCAACACCAAACATACGATCCAGGGCTGATTCTTGTATAGCTTAAATGAGTGGCAGCTTTGCTTTTGACTTCAGTGAGTTATGGATTGATCCTAAAATTATTATGATTAGAGAGGAAATAGATTTTTTTTCTTCTTCTTCTTCTCCCTAGACCACAAATGATTTCACATATGGGATATTCAGTCTTCAGCAGCTGTCATTGTTTAAAGGTTTAACAAGCAGTCTTATATAAAGAACTATAAAAGGGAAGTGGTATAAATAGACTAAAATTAATAGAGGAACAAAATAGAGTTAGTTCCTACTTCAATTGCCTCTGCAGTTCTCTTAATTTTTGTATTTTTTTATATTTTAGCTGCAGTTTCAGTTACAAAAAATGTCACTGGTACTTTTTGCAAATGGTAGTTGTGAAAGACAAAATTCTTCCATTGCTTTACAGACTCACTGCTGTATGGTGAATGTGTCTGGTAGAAATTTAATGTGGAGCAATTTAAAACTTTGCCCTTAACTTGCCAAATGAGGATGATACCGAATTGTTACAGAATTATTGGTTACTGGGGAAGGGAATAACACACATTTTGGTAGGAAAAAGAAACTGAGATTTTTACAGGGTACATGGGCTCTAATTTGTGTATATCTGTAGTGTGAGATGAGGACAGGCTTAAATCATAATGTTACTAGAGGACTTGGCTGAGCTTTTTGGCTTTGTTTGTGGAGCTGAACTGGAAGTTTTTCAGACAGATTCCCAAAAACGTAAGAGATAAGTTGCATAAACTTATCCTTAAGGTTGCTGTGACCTGAAGGAAGAATGCAGGAGTAAACTTAAGAGAGTTGTTCCCATCTCTGACCATTCACCCACCTGCAGGGAATGGTGCCTAAGCCAGCCTAAGGAGGTGTCATTCTTCAGTTTTTTAATTAGATATGGAAATTACAGTTCAGAGGAACATGGCATGCTCACTGTGTCCCTCCTAGAGCAATCATACCCCAGCCATGCTGTTCCATGTCCTTCCTGTTGATTCCTTTCAGCTGGCAATTTATGGTTTAAGACATTCCTGGGCTAGGGTTTATCTCATACCCACTATTAAGTCTGTCCTCCATTAACACCTAGTCATGGATGAGGCTGTTTATATTTCTGGCCTGTTTTTTTTTTTTTGTTTTGTTTTTCTTCCTTCAGTGAACTCCAAATTATAAGTATGCATTCTGTGAGAAGGCATTTGCTTCTGTATGTTTTTAAACCTCTGACCTCAAAACAATTGCAAGTGTCCTTTAGGTCCTGGCTGGGAAAGAATGAAAAATCCTTTCCCATTCATACAGCTCATGTGGTTTATGATTGTACAGATCTTGCTCATATTTTCCGTTTCATTCATTCCTTCCCAGACTTAGAAATATCAAGCTAGGCAGTCTCTTTCCCTTCACAGCCACGTTTTGTGCCTTTCATCACCTCTGTCATCTTTTTCTGTGCCTTTCCTAGATCTATTCTGCATTTTTTCGAGATGAAGGGAGCAGCAGGCTTGCACACAATAAACGGTGTGAGTGTGTCATTTATACAGTGCCTGAGTGACAGTTTTGGCATTGCTGTCAGTTGTTTCAAACAATTACCAGTAGTCTGCTTGTCTTTTTGATTGTCAGTGAGCTCTAAGCTGTTTTATTTTTTTCAGGGGTTTTCCACTACTACACTAAAACCTCCTAGAGTGGCAGGTTAATAAGATTGCCTATAACCTGGCTTCTTTATCCTGTAATTTACCCATAATTCACATTGCCCTGCCTTTCTGCTTTATTTTCTATTTGTTGCCACAGCGTGTCTCCCACCACTCTGCCGCTCAGGCACATCAGGAGATCTTGGTCACTGTCCTCAGTGTCAGCTCTGCTCAGGGACCCATCCAGCTTGGCAGGAAGCACTGAGAAGAGCTCAGCCTCCCTGAGCACTGCAGGGGCACAGAATGAATCACCCTGCCATGCCTGCAGCCTGGTCTCCGAGGTCCTGCTGAGGAAAGGAAGAGAATCCACACTCGGGCAGAGCTGACTGGCCCCCAGAGCCGTGCAAGGAGGATCAAAGCAGCCATCACCAGATGGTGCAGCCACATTCAGCCTTGCAAGGTCATGGTGTGCAGGGATGTTTTGATTCTTGGAAGAGAATACCTAACCGGGGGTGTTTTTCCAGTGCACGGATGTCTGGAGAGTAGGCAGGGTAGGTTCTGACTTCATGTCGCTGCTCAGTTCTTTTTGAGAACAGGACGTTTGGGCTTTGGCTGGGAGTTCAGAATAGGGGTGTGTTCAGATGCTGTTTGAGATGATCTGTTCCAGACTGGTTTGAGTGGATAAACAAAATTAATTAGATTCACATCATAGGAGTCCACAGGATTGATTTTTTCCTCCAGCAGAAAACTGGCATGTGCTGCTGCTCACCCGAAACACTTACAACTGTGTCTCACCTGCTTTTTTCCGTGAGTTTTACAATACTTGCTAGGTTTTTTTGAACCCTAGGTAGAGGAGTCATGCCATCACGTAAGATTCCAATGAACCACTGTATAGAAAAAGTTCTTTAAGTCCTCATTCCTATTGCTATTGGAGATGAAACTCCAGCATGGAAAAGCACTTCACCTTCTGTGATTAGGCAGAAGAAATGGCACTGTCTGAGCCTTTAACAAACAGATTTTTGTCTTCTCCCTGTTTCACAGTAAATATGTGAGCCAGCTATTACTTTTAACAAGTAATGCTTGGGATGACTTTAATCTCTGCCTGCTCCAGAAACGGAGGAAAAGGTAAAGAGAAATTTTGACAGTACTATGGCAGTCTGCAATTGTAATTCATGTTAATCTCTTAACTATAGTCTCCTAGTGCCAAACGTTCTTCACTGCACTGAGCCCTTTGAAAGGGGTCTAAGCAAAGCAAAATCTACATTGGATGATTTGGAATTTAGGGAGTGAGTGCTTCAGCCTTATCCTTTGGGCATCCACGCTGGGTGCTTTGAAGTTTAGGCTGTCTTTAAACCTTGTCTGCAGCCCCAAGTGAAGTCTCCTAAGAATTCTGGGTTGCCCAGGATGGTCAGTATGGATTCTGCCCTCTTCAAGGGGCAGCTCATAACTAGGAAGGACAGAAGTGGTGAAAGTACAAAATTACAGGTACCGGTGTTCTTGAAAAGGTAAATGAGGGACTTTTTTTATTTTGTGGCGTTGTAAAAGAAGAAGTGGTGAATCCAGACATGAAAGCACTAGCAGATATACAGCTGATAAAAAGAAATATTTATTTCTGACCAGCTCACTGCTGTGGGATACCAGAATCCAAGAAGGTACAAAGATAAAAATCAGGGAAAATAAAGTTATCTAGAATAACAGCCAATAGTAAAATGCATTTCAGAAGGAACAACAACACAAAAATCCTAAACCTGTAAGTCTTTTATGAGAAGAAAGTACTCTATGTTTACATGGCCATACCTGCTGTTAAAAGATCTAGAGCCAGTCACTCCTAAAAACAAAATCCCAGAACCTGGGGTGTCAATTTCTAAAACAAAGCCTGTATTTCTCCTCGGGACAAGCTGTCCTAGCCAAGCTCAAAAAAATCTTAAACACTTATCCTCCCCAGTTAATAGTGACAGAGCAGGGAACTTTAAAGCCTTGAAAGGAGACCTGTCAGAAGTCTGATTAAGGAGTCTACAAGTTTTTCTGGCAGAACAGTAGCTTTCATGTGAGGAGTGATCACATTACTGAACCTGTTCCACCTGCTCTCTCCAGAGGGGGCAATCAGAGACAACCTGCTCGGTCTGAGGCTTAGAAGGAGCCTTGGCTTGGAGCTCCTGCGAAACCTGGAGTTCTAAAAGGAGAAAACAAGGTGGAGAAGGGGGAACGGGAGGGAATAAGACGGGAGAAAACAGAGGCAGTCCGCTAGGGAACGCGAGAGATGGCAGAGCTGAGGCGAGAGGAGCAGAGAAAAGGGAAAAAAAGAGACACACCCAAAAAAGCTCTCAGCCAGTCTTGGCACCATCTAGCTGTGATGGGGTCACTCAAAGGACCGCATCTTAGGGAGTGCAACCTAATTCAGACGATGCCGGCTGAACAGTGCCACCGCGAAGGCAGGATTTCATTGTTCCCTACCCAGTCCACACCGCTTCGCTGTCAAACCTAGCAAAGCAATTACACCTAATTAAATCCCGACTTTATTAAGTGCGACCAACCCCCCCTCCCCGCCCGAAGAAATCCACCCTAAAACCAACCCTGCTCGCCGAGCGCCAGGCACGCTGATCCCTCTCGATTAACCCCCAAACGGCGGAGCTGTGACAATACGGCCAAGCCGGCACATCCTTATGCTCTCCGCGCACGTTCTCCCGGCCGAGCGATGCGGGCAGGGCCGGCTGCCGAGGGCCAGCGGCTCTGGCTCGCTCCTCTGGCCGCGGGTCCGAGCGGCGGGAGCAGCCCCGGCCCTTCCCGGGAGGCGCTCGCAGCCCCTCGGGGGTGATCCCGGAGCCCCTCGGGGTTGTCTCGGAGCCCCTCGGGGGTGTCCCGGAGCTCCCCCCCGGGCCCACGCTCGCCCTCTCGGCGCCGGGCCGCGCCTCGGCAGCAGCGGGACGGGCAGAGCCCTGCACTCCCCGCCCCTCCCCGCCCGTCCNGTCCCTCCGGCACTCGCTCTTCCGCAAGGGCTACCAGCTCCTGGATCCCTATGTCACCGTCAGCGTGGACCAGATGCGCGTGGGGCAGACCAGCACCAAGCAGAAGACCAACAAACCCACCTACAACGAGGAGTTCTCGGCCACGGTCACCGACGGCCATCAGATCGAGCTCTCCGTCTTCCACGACACCCCCATCGGCTACGATGACTTCGTGGCCAACTGCACCTTGCACTTCCAGGACCTGCTGCGCTCCGCCGCCCCCAGCGACACCTTCGAGGGCTGGGTGAGTAGCTCCGAGGGGAGGAGAGGCCGGGGGAGCTCCTCCGGCAATGAATGAAGGGCAACTCTCGGGGCCGGGGCTTGTCCTTGCCTGCCTGTGCCGCAGACGCGCGGTGTCTGCAGGTACGTACACAGGTGTGTTCCTTGACGCATCTGCTCGGGTCCGTCTCCTTCGCATCGGGCTGCTGTTCCTTAGGGACCCTGAGGACCCTCAGCTGGTCACAGCTTGAGGGTGAGGACGCCGTAGTGGAGGGTTGTGAAGTCTCTCCTCCTCTCTGTAAATGAACCAGGTAATACGTGACTTGCAAACTGCACCAGCAAATCAACACAAAGGTGTTCCTTCCTCCTTTTTGCTGAGCGCACAAAAGGGGCGCGCTTGGAGACTCGGATACCCGGCTTGGATGTGTGTCTGCCCAGCTCTACACATGCTTGCACAATAGTTTGATGCGTGCACGCGGATTTCTTTGACTTCTTAGCAGAACGGCAGGACTAGTCTTGTGTCTGTTACGTACACTGCTGCTCTGGGTCAATGTAGTTTCACTCCGCGCTAATCCTAGGTTGTTTTCAGGTAAATGTCACTTGTATGCAGCTCAGAGAACCTCATGGGTTAGTCCTGACGGTGAGAGAAACAGTACAGGCTGTAAAGTTGTACCTTTGCTTCCAATGTTGTAAAGGAGGAGGGAGTGACTGCATTGATCCGGATGGTTTGCTGGTAAAAATTAGGATGATAAAAAAAGGCGTCTATTCTGAGTAGAGAAGGTACAGGAGAGCGGAGAATGTTCAAGGCAGTGATGGGTATAAACTTTTTGAGGCCGAGAAGTTCAGGATGTGCGGTCAGATAACCACCACAATAAAACCAGATGTTGAGGAAGGAAAGCTGACAGTGTAGGGAACAGATAGACATCTTGATCCTATCACTGGGGAGAATGCTGGGACTTTCTGCTCTCAGCCGGTGACTGTGGCTGAGGTGTGATGCTACACCGTTGGGGTGATTCCAGGCAATGGTTAAAAAATGTGTGTTGGGGCCAGGCGTGAGGACAGGCGTGAGGTTCATGCACTGGAGGTGCTCTCTCTCGGACAGTCCCCCATGCGGTTTTTGAGTCAGACAAAAGGGTCCCTCAGCCTCCCCCAGCTGAGCTCTTGCTCCTGACAGCCCAGCCAGAACTGAGGTCACAGCGTTTTCCTGGTGGATGCATGCCCAGCTTCCCAGGCTACCTGTGCCCCTGGAAAGTTTCTGCTCCTGGTATTTGTGTTAAACCAGTTTCAAATACAGAACAGACCCCTACGGGCAAGGCAGAGGAGCAAGCTTGGGATAGAGCGCTGTGGTTTCGAGGGTTTTCTTGATGTTTGAGTTGCTGGGGATGTTTGCTGTTGAGATGCTTGATGTTTCCTGTCCTCTGGAGAGGCTGGAGTCCTGGGCACGCTGGAGCTGGCTACACTGCTCTGCTGCAAAGGTGGTGGCCTTATTTACATTACTAAAATACCTGTCACAATACTGCTGCTGGTGTGGATGCACGTACGTTTCTTTCATTTAGTCCGTTCTGCAGTGCTGATTTTTAGGGCAGATGCAGACTCTGGCCTGGAATACTAATGTGGTCTCTGAAAAGTTTCTAATTCTTGCAGGATAGACATGTGTTTTATGAACTCCTGTACCTGTGAGCTGATGGGTGCAATGGGGTGGGAAATCAGTGAATTCTTTAACTAGATTGGTGTGAACTTATTTTGTATCTGGGCATGTAGACAGAGGCTAAGAGCAGCTACTCTCCCTTTAAATTAATGTCTGAAACTTACAGCTGGGGTGGATTTACTGGGGAATGAGCAAATGTTTGTCTTCTGTTGCCTTTCTCTCTCCCCTCCCTTCTGATTTGCTTCGTTAGCATCTCGCATAGCGTGCAGCCTGGATCACATGATGACAAGGAACAGCATCTTGCCCTGATAATTTAATATGTCTTGATAAATCCTGCAAGGCTGTCACGGGAGTTTGTGTAATCAGAAGGAGAGGAAATGCTGGTTTGTACTAACTCAAGGTCTGTGAGCTGCTGGCACAATGCAAAACGCCACAAGGAAATGTAGATGATTTGTAACACCTCCACTCCAAAATCCTTCATTTCTGTCCTTTTTCCATCCCCAAAATAAAAGCACAGATAAGCAACTAAGGAGTGAATTGAGTGAGAGGAATATTGGTGAATCCTCCCAAGTTTAACCTGGTTTATGTTTACTTGGCTGTGCACAATTTTTCATTTTGATTTGAAATAGAACTTTGATGTTCGCTTTTCAGAGACAGGGAAAACGGTATTTTGGTGAAATCCAAATGATTAATAACAGGCAAACAGGGCAGTTGGCTGCCTCTGCTTCCTGAGCTCTCCTCCTGAGAGGGAGCTGTCAGGAATTACCCGTGGCAGTCTCGAGTCAGCTCTCAGGCTCACGCTGCTCTGTTTATAAACATGGATTTTTTTCCTGCTGAAACAAACAAACAAAGAAAAAGGAATTAGTTGTAACGTTGTACGTCTTGTGAGAACTGTAGGAAGTTTCAGCGAGAGGCAAGGAGGAGCAGTTGGTGCTTCCGGGATGACTTGCAGGTACCTCACTGCAATTATGACCCCGAACACTTATGCAGATGAGTAAGTGTATGGACATGAGCTGTCTCATCAGTAATGCCTGTACACCTGAGTCATCCCACTGGTTGCTGGGACAGTGTTCTCTGTTCATGGTTTGCTTTAAAATTTGTGTTTCAGAGCCTTCAAAACGGGCCCTTTATCCTTCTAACCATTTGCGTTGTTTTCTGAAGTCTTTCTAGTAAACGCATTAGCACGGTCTGGATATCTTCTAGTTTCCACAGTTGTTACACACATTTGACTAATTTTCCACAGATCAAATTTTCAGGAGCTTATTAACTTCGAGATCCTTCTCGCTTGTTTCCCCTTTCTTACATTTACTTGTCAGGTTTCAGCAAAGTGGTTTTGATTTAGGTTGTCAGTTAAATGCCATCCTGCCTTCAGCGTGCTTTAGCGAGCCACAGCTGAGCACCATCTCCCCGCTGCCACGTTCTGTCCCTGGTAGGCATTTACCTGTGTGGGTGTGAGATTGTGCAAACCTGAATGGCTGCATTTTACACAGGTGTGCATGACCAGGTGCAGGGCAGGAGGGAGCTGAGCTGCCTGCTCTC
Organism: Regulus satrapa; assembly: GCA_013396955.1. NCBI lineage: Eukaryota > Metazoa > Chordata > Aves > Passeriformes > Regulidae > Regulus > Regulus satrapa. The sequence continues at coordinate 118,697 of VWZN01003113.1, forward strand.
CGGAGCTGTTTGCTGGGATTTACATCGAGGCTGAAATTTGAAAGCGTTTAACTTCGCACTAGCCTGTGCTAGGATGTTTTTACTTGACATATGCGCCTTTAAAAGGTATTATCTCCTCTCTGAGTGCAGTATAGAAAGCTGTCATATATCTGTGAAACAAATGGAGTACTCAGTGTAGCTGAAATAGGAGATATTTTCAATACCTAGGATTATTCCTATGAGTTTTATGTAGTAGCTGAAGTAATTTTTAACCTTGGGGAAACACTCTTTACAGATACTGAATGGCATCGTTACAAGGGAGTTATTTAATCACGATTGTAAAAATTGTTAGTCCCTGGGTGGAGATGCCATCATTTCTAAGACTTTAACAAGGAGTAGAAATTTAAAGCTTGATCTTGAAGTAGCAAATCATGAGAGTAAACTGAAGGAAATCACTTAACAGATGGGCTATAAGATTAATGAGCCAGTTGCAACTTCCTGATGAGTTTGCTGCCATTTGCTTGTGTGCAGGAAGAGATTGAGACAATTCTTGTGTGTTCCTTCACTTCAGCTCTTTTGCATGTATCCTTCCCTATGATTTTTTTTCTTCTTTAAGGCAGTCTGTTTATATACAAGTGTAGTTGTTGAATGTGAAGTTCAGGAGTTAAAAGATAAGTCACCTTTTCTCCAGGTCATCATGGCCATGTCCAGTGTGCTGCAGGTCAAATGTAATATGGTTGCTGCTTCTTTTGACTCCTGCTTGGCTGCAGAGTTCTTCAGGTGGGCAAAAGTCGCTTCAGGAAGCCAAAATACTTTATAGCTCTTGACACTGGGTTTTGTGGTGCAGTATTTTGTGTCTGCCCAACTGCAGAGATGAATTAAGCTTGTTGGAGTTGGAATAAGTGGTGTTTCCCTCCACAGGGCAGCAAGAGCAGGCTGGGGTGAAGCCCATTTGACTTCTGTTTCCATGCACATGACAGTGATGTACATTGTGCAGATCTCTGATCTGCATGAAGGTCACACTACGTATTAATTTGTCTTGAGTAAAATTAGCTCCTTCCCTAACTTTTTTGGAAGTTTTAAGTTGTTTCTGTAATTGTTATTAGTGATTGCAGTCACTACATTGAATAGGACTCGAGTAGGACTTGAGTTACTGCATTGAATAGAGAAACACCCACTGCAGAAGGTAAGATGGGTCTGAAAGCTACTGGCATTTCAGTTTTTCTTTCTTTCCTTTAGAATTAAGTTGTCCTTTGGCCCTATGAACAGGCCCCTCAAAATGCCAGCAGAGCCCCAGGCACCACAGCTACCTGAGAGTGCCCTGCAGCCTAAAACAAAGGCTGTAATAACTTAAGGAAAAAAAAAATTGTTGCTGTTTGTCAGGTGTTTAATAGTGTGTGGGGGTGTGATGCTAAAAGCAGTTGTTCTGATTGAGGCAGATGAGACAGCTGACTGTCACGAGAGCTGCACACATACGGCCCTGTTCCAGCATCAGAAGTGGAGCTATTTGGAGTCCTGTTTCTCGCTCTTCCCCAGTAAAATGCTCGGCTGGCAGCTGTGAGAATCTTGGGAGAACGTGGACATTTTGCTTGAGAGTGTGTTTAGCTGGGAAGATTCGAGCCAAGCGTGAGAAGAGCAGGTTTCCTGTGATGGGGGCCAGTAGTGGGGTGTGGGACTGGAGTTCATGTCTTGGCTTTGAGCTGAGTGCAGCAAGATGGGGGTTTGGCTCTCGAGGTTTTCTGGGAGGCAGCCGCAGGGGCAGTGAAGTGACTGTGTTCCTGTCCCGTTCAAAGATGTCACTGCATTCATCTGGGACTGTGGCTGAGGGGGGCAATTCTGTGCCTGGGGCAGAGCCAGGATTCCAGGAGTGCAGGACAAGGCAGGACAGAGTCCAAGCAATCAGGTGCTGCAGTGACCTGCAGGGAAATGGTCTCATGGGTAATGGGCACCCTTTAGGTACTCGTGCCACCAAGAGCAGTGGCAGTCACCTGGAGATGACTGGAATGATGTACTGGAGTACTGCATCCATCCCTGGAGCCCCCAGTAATAGAAGAACATGGACTTTTTGGAGGGAGTCCGGAGGAGGCCACGAAGATGCTCAAAGGGCTGAAGCACCTCTGCTGTGAGGATGAGCTGAGAGCTGGGGTTTTTCAGCTTGGAGAAGACAAAAGGGAGGCCTTAAAGCACCTTCCAGTGCCTAAAGGGGCTAAAATAGAGCTGGAGGAGGATTTTTGACAAAGGCATGGAGAGACAGCAAAAGGACAGTGGCTTTAAACGGATAGAGGAGAGATGCAGATTGGATATAAGGAAGAAGTTTTTTACAATGAGGGTGGCACAGGTTGCCCAGAGAAGCTGTGGATGCCCCATCCTGGACAGTGTTCAGTACCAGGCTGGATTTGGCTTGGAGACTCCTGGTCTGGTGGAAGTTGGTCCCTGTGCATGGCAGAGGGTGTGGAGCGAGGTGGTCTTTAACTGTTCTATGATTCTATCAAGCTCTTCTTGATGGGGTTGGCTGGAGTGGGAGCTGACTTTGATGTCAGGGGTACCTTTCCATTCCTGCTGATGGTATTGCTGCTGAACCTGTTGATAGCCCTGATTGGAAGGAGAAGAGGAAGCCAGGGGGGCTGATGCCCACGTTGCCTTTGACAGCCTTGGTCATGTTAGAAGCTCATGAGAAGGTGTTTGCAGGCCTGCACCCGCAGCCCTGGGGCTGCTCTTTGCAGAGAGGCTGTGAGGAAGAGGAGGGGGCAGCAGGGTGACCGCAGCACGAGTGAGCCCAGCGCCCCAGGAAGCCCTGTCCCCAGCCCTGTGCCCTGCAGGCCTTGCCTCACCCTGTTGGAGGTTTATATTTAGCTTTGACCACAGGTCTTTTTGTAAAGCACATTTCACCCAGGCTGTCAGAGGCTTTCTGTTTGGAGTGTTTTCTGAGTAATGATTTGGTTTCTGGCCATTTTGAGCTTATAGGCAGTAAACTCTGCAGAACGGATCGTCAAGGGGACCATTTGAGCTATTGAAATGCCATTAGAAAGTCTACTGATTTACAGGGTAATTCAATATGAAAAACATATCCCTTACTGAAGTGAATAAGACTCCCACCCTTTCTTCACAAACTATCAAAGCTCCTTTGATGTTTTAGGCTTTAGCTATTGTGCTTTGCTAATACAGCCAGGAAACTGGGGACCTTTTGTGTAACCATGGAGAAAAAGATGAACAGCAAAGTTACCACATGAAATGAGTTACTGGCAGTGCTTATAAGGATTCTGGATCAGCCATCGCACCTCCTTGCCTCCCAGATTTCATCCTATTTAGGCATGCAGTTAAGACATGTCAGACCATGCTGCAAATTTAATTTCTTCTGGAGACAATGAGCAATCTTCGCTCTGATTGTTTGCTCCACCCCTGTGCTATTTGTGGGGCCGTGCTGGACCCAGGCTGGAGTTCTGGATAACTAACCTGGCGCCGTGTCCTGGTGGAGATCACCACGTGGTTGTTCCTCTCCCAAGCCGTGCCCCTTTGCTGGCTGGTTGTGAGGGAAAGAGCTGCTTTATAATAGTGATATCAAAGAGAAATGTGTATCTGAAAGAAAGAGCCTCCAGAAGCGTCCAGTTAACAACGCGGTTTTTTTGTAAGTCAGACAAACTTTCTGCAATGCCAATGATATTTCTGTGTGCTTTGATATCACGAGATGTTCTCATCACTTAGGGAGGTCAATTGCTGAGGAGACCATCCTGCTTTAATTTAGAAGCTAGCACCATGAGCAGATGTGAGCCAGCTTTTGTCACATTAGCTGTGTGGGAACAAGCATTCCTCAGCATCTCCTGTGTTCTTGATAGTCATTGTCCATCCTGGGCCCAAGGTGATGGAAAAAATTGCTTTTTCACTGCCCCTGCAAGACCTTTTGTGCCCTTGTTGTGCTAGAGCAGAGGCCTCTAATCGATGTCCAGATCTATCCCGCAGGCTGCCCGAGCCGTCTGACCGGCTGGTGGCCCCGCTCCCTGCACTGCTCTGTCCTGGGGCTCCTCCCGTGTGGGGCAGGTTGCAGGCAGAGGAGTTATTCTGGTAACTACCAGGGGTGGGGTTTTTTTTTGTTTGTTTGATTTTTTTGGGGTTTTTTTGGGTTTTTTTGGGTAAATCTTCTTTGTGAGACCCACTGCATCTCCAGAAAGCCTCGTGCTCTCCAGCCCACCGGTGCTCTGTGTCCTGATGGAGAGATGCAGCCCTCAAAATAGGCAGAGGGACATGGGGATGCTTGTGTCCTGTCTGGCAGATGGATGGCACACCCTAGGCTGTCTCCTCTGAGTGCCACACTGCAAAGCAGTTAAACCCATCCTGGGGAAGATTGCAATCCTGGGCTGCAAAGCCACAGGGTGTTTGGGGTGTTGGGTCTGGATAAGATTTTCACTGGGGGACTGGACCTGGATGGGGATTTCTGTGCTCCATTGTGTGGTGTGGACCTGCCCTTTGGGTCAGTGCAGCTTGCACTGCACTGAAACCCAGCTACTGTGGCTGTGCTTGCCCAGGAGCTTTGCCAGTACAAAAAAATGTTGGCAGGGGAAGAAGGAAGGAGGGAGGTATGAATCTGTTAGATGATGTTACATAAGGGCTTTTTCTTGGTGTTCACCTGCCCGGTTTTGTAAGTATTGAGTTTTGTGAGTGAGTTGGTTGTGTTTGTACCAGTGATGCAGTGGCAGCTCTCCAGACTCCTTCCAGGAGGGATCTCCTTTCTGTGAAACAGGCAGGAGATGAAGTATTGGTGAAGAAACACAAGTTGGGCAGCTTTGGTAGTTGACTTCAGTTTGTGAAATGGGAGATAGAATAAATAATCTGTTTTTTTTAACCACATGAAAATGCTATTTAGACCTTAGTGGAATTTCCTTTTTTATTTTTTTATTTTGAAAATTTTTTTTAATCTTTATTGCAGTACAGACATTCCTTTCAAAATAGGGAGATGAGGAAAATGCATGCATGCAAGACACACATTTCTAAATGTGTGATTTGCTGTATGAGTGTTGCGTGTCTGTTGTATGTTTAAAAGAAGATCGATACAATCATTTGCAGTGGGAAATCACTTAACAGATCAGTAGAGCCTGGTAATCTGTCATAATGAGGCCAACGAGGGACAGGATGTGAGAAACAGGCTGCGTGTCTCTGCTGTCCCAGGACTTTAGATCTAATAATAAGAATCACAGTGACAGATTGTCTGATGATGTGCATCTAGGGACTGAGGAGAGGTTTGAGGTGGTACCTTCATATCTCACACTCTGGTGTTTTTCCTGCCTTTCTCTCATACATTCTATGTTAGCTATTCTCAGAGACAGGATTGTGACTTGCTAGCTGGTCTCATTTGGTGTGAAAAAGTAGCTCACACCTCTCTACAGCACCTCTGGTTTCTAGCCCTCTCTTGTTCTCTGGTCTGCTCTGTGGTTTCTGTTTTGCCTTTTTTTTTTTGTTTTGTTTTGTTTTGTTTTTTCTTTAAAATTCCTTGTCATCAGTCTGCATTTCAGCTATCATGCTCTTTTGCACTTATTTTTTTTAAAGGGCTACATTTAATTTTACTCTGTCATGTAAGCAAGACATCCCTTGGAAATTAAATTCTTCACGTACATCTCCACTCGCTAAATTTAGTGTCTTGAACCTCCTATGATGCAGTGGCATCTTAGTTTGGGAATCCTTCTGTCATTTTTGGATAGAAAAATGTTTGCCATTGTTCACAGCTGCATGGATGCTGTAGTAGGTTCGAGCAGTTCCAGTGGTGGTGGTGCTGCGTGCTGTGGGTGTGAGCCAGAGGGAGAATTGCACTGTCAGAGGGATCATTTTAGGGTTGTGATGGCTCTCTGGAGCTGGCTGGCTCCACAGTCAGGGTGGGGAAGAGGATGACAGTTTAACTGTGACAGTAAAAGTCAGCATGGGATGATTTCTGTGCTCCAAAGTGCTTTTATCTGACCAAACAGCTGCAAATCAGTGCTGTCTCCGATAGCACTGGAGCTGGCTTGTTAGTGTGTGAGCTAGTTCCTAGAGGGATTCTCTCCACCTAGACTGGTCAGTGTGCTCATACTGTGCTAAATGTATTCAGTTCTGGGCTTTTCTCCTTCAGAATAACAAAGTTTGTCTAAATCAGGAATGACTAACGAAAGACTAGCTTATCCTGGTTGAGGACCTACTTTGTCCTGCATTTATTTTCTTGGTGAACAAGGATGTATAGCTTGCTGGCTTTTTCCCCAGGACTGAAGAGCAGAGGAAAAATAGAGTTCCAAGTAGTGAAATTTGTGATTGATTTACTGCATGTTTTCTGCTATCTCATATCCTTCAATTCTTTTAAATTTTACATGCTTTAAAAGTTATCCTTCCCTCACATGTAAACTGGCACACACAGTATGAAGCTCTCCATACCTTACTTCTTTCTGGCATCAATTTTTAATAACATCATTCTGAAAGCTGCCTTCTTCCTTTCTCACCTGTTTTTAAGAAGTTTGCCTGTGTCTTCTGTGAGATTCCAGAAGAACAGGAGCCTGGTGTTTGCTTCTGCTGTTGCTTGTGAGGTTTACGTCAGTGGATTCCCCATGGCTTCGATGGAATTACGCTGCCAGCTTTGCACTGGCTAACTGGGAGAAGAACTGGACTCGTTTCCTTCCCCCTTCTTGCATGCAGCAAGAGTTGATAATGATGGCTGGGTTGTACATTATTTATTGGGCACAGCGAGTGCCCATGGTGCTCTGAGCAAGAGGAAGGAATTGGCTTCCGTCAATGAGTTTATTATCTAGGTCATTCCCAGGCTGAGGTATCTCACATTAATATATTCAATGAAAATTTATTCTCTCTAAAGCAGTTTGTTCCTGAGCCTGGAAGAAAATATAACCGTGTGTGGAAAGTGTTCCTGTGCGGGGCAAATCCATGGTGGGATTTCTTGTCAAAGCCACTCGTTGGAACACACTGTTAATACAAAAACTGCAGTGGTTGAATGTGTAGGGTGCCTCCATCTCCTAATAGGGCTTGGTGGGAGTACTGCTGCTGATAATCAGTTTTCTACACGGAGCCCCATGCTTATCACTTCATTGTCTTTTCACTCAGTAGCAGTAAAAAATCCAGCTTTGGTACTTCCTAAGAACCCCTCACAAGACTGGCTAGTGAGGGAGGGTGATTTACTGGAGATTGTTCAAAGTGATGCTGCAATCTATTTCCTTATTTAGAAGTTTCTATCCCTTGTTCCTGATGCGGCAGACCAGAATAAATGTTGTTTTTTTTAGTGTTCTGGAGGATTTAACTGTGGTCATCTAGTAGATACTGTATGAGCAACTAAGCTCTTCTCAGCTTAGAGTGGAGCAGAGCTGGGTGGGAAAGATAAGCCATCTTCCTCTCAAAAATTAGCCCCTGTTACAATAATCCTGCCAGTACCTAACGATAGGAACTCATTTTGACCATGCTTTAAAATAATTAGCTCGAGTAACATCTAGCCTGTCTTGGCAATAAGAGATGGTTTTTCCCTGTTTCTTTGATTCTGGAAAGGAAGATGTTTTGCTTTCCTCTTGCTGAATGGAACCTAGATCTTTAAATTAATTTTGCTCATGTCCAAGAAAGGAGCAAGGTCTAGAGCTGTTCTAATGACAGACAGTGGAACTTTGAGGGACAAAACTAATATGATGTAGGCAAAATAAATGGTACAGGAATAGATAAAAGTTTCTTTGGTGTGTTTGCACAGGTTGAGGCTGAAATCTTCAGCTCTACCTAAAGGGCAGTGGAACATCCCCCATATTTGTTGAGGAGCTGTCTCTGCAGGCCAAGACTCACTGCATCCACATCCTTCAGGCTTATCATCCTCTGGGAGTGACAGTGTTGAAATGAAGAGCAGACTCCTGGATTCTGGAGGAGCAGGAATAAACCCTCAAAGATCCAGGCTATGCTGCACATCCTCACAGAGTGTTTCTCGGCCTCTTGTAGACAAAACAGGTGCATGTGCCCCTTTCCATCTGGGCTAATATAGTATGTCATGAAGTGTAGGAATGAGTTATGTGTTTAAATGTGATGGAGCACTTTTTGAGCAGGCCTGTGCCTTGTGTGCTCTGGCAGTTTGTACAGGGCAGGTCTGGGAGGGCATCCAGTAGGATTTTGCCCTCCTGTGTCCCATGGGCAGTCGCTCTGCAACAGGAGAGGTGGAGAGCTTCCTGCTTGCATCTCTGCTTTTCCCCTGCACCATTTCACAGCTGAACTTGCTAAAGAAACCACCAGTCAAACGCCAGGCAAGTCAGTGTGGGGGGCTGTTCGCTGTGGTTTTTGAGTCGTGTGAAAGCAGCCGTCCACTGTGCTGCCTTTGCAGAGGAGTGGTGGCGGCCGGAAGAAGAGGTGGGAGTGGAATTTTGGGGCAGCTGGGGCCCTTAATCTGCTTTTGGTCAAAGCTTGATGCCAGGATGGCTTTTCCCTATATTTTGTATCTACCAAAGAGCTTGGTTAATGATTTATCAGTTCGTAGAATCATAGAATGGTTTGGGTTTGAAGGGACCCTGAAGCTCATCAAAGTTCCAGCCCCTGCTGTGGGCAGGGACACCTTCCACCAGACCAGGTTTCTCCAATCCTTGTCCAACCTGGTCTGGAACGCTTCTAGGGATGGGGGCAGCCACAGCTTCTCTGGGTAAGCTATGCCAGTGCCTCACACCCTCACAGGGTAGAATTTCTTCCGAATCTCCAATACTTACCCTCCTCCAGCTTAAACCATCATCAGCCCTGTGCTTTCCCAGCGGTTTCCGACGGGCGCTGCTGGACGTGCACCAAGCCCCGCTCTGCTGCAGGGGTGTTGGGAGCTGTGGCTGCTCTGCTCTGTCTCTCTCGTGTGAGAGCTGCTGCCTGTGGCTGCACATCTGCAGGAGAGCAGGATGTTGGTGCTGTGGTGTGGAGCTGCCTGTGAACGCCTGCGCGCCGTGCCGCAGACGGGACACGGCGCACACTCATTCCGGTTCTTGCTCGGTGCAGTGTCTAGCAAGGAGAAACCCTTTTGGCTGGTTATGTTCTTTCTGGTTGGCGCTATCTTGGTTAGAATTCCTAGAATTAAAAGCTTCAGAAATTTTGAGAAGGAGCTTAGAACAGGGAGTTGAAGCTATGTCTAAAAATCATCACTTGATTCATTTTAGAACTGCGTGATTCTGATCTTGTCAAGAATAATATTGCAGGATCTGAGTGGATTTTTTCAGAGGAGCAAAGATCATTCAAGTTGTCACATGTTTTGGCTTAGGTGGATGTGATCTCAGAAGGTTTTCTGATATGCCCTTGCAAGTTTGTCATTTCCCTTTGTCACGGAGAAAGCTGTGTCTGTGATTAATACGAGGTCACTGGTGTTATTTCTATATATAAATAAGCTTAGTGCAAAGAGACTTGCCTCAGCAATGCATATGCAGTACTCATTGTTTTTAAGCAACACACTTCTTATTTTAGTTACATTTTTGAAGTGCCTGTTCCTGTTTTGAACATGAACATTAGGTGAGAAAAGAGTAACTGAGCTTGCAGGTTTTAAGCAGCCCTTGGTGTCCCCATGTTTGGCTTCTTAAAGACTGCTCTGAAGACATCTTTGTGACCTCAAAAAAGCTCATCAGCGTTTTCTCAGTATAAGTTTTGTGGTTAATTTCTAGGTTGACTAAAATGTCTTTGTTAATAGTTCTGGTCAGAAGAAATTTCATTTGCAGAAAAATTTGCAGATCTCTGTAAGTGTTCAAGACCAGGTTGGGTGGGGCTTGGAGCACCCTGGTCCAGGTAAAGTATCCCTGCCTGTGGCAATGGGATAGGAATGAGATGATTTTTAAAGTCCTTTCCAAACCAAACCATTCTATGATTCTATGGAATTTGGGTTTACTGGTTTTGTTTGGCTTGGGTTTTTTTTAAAAAAATTACTCCAGCTGCACAAAAATATGCTCTTTCAGTGCATGATAATGTGTTTCACTGTCAACAATAAGAAAAGGATTTTTTTTCTTTTGAATATATATATATATTTAGCTAGTAAATGGGTAGCCGCAAAATTCTGTACTCCTATAGCATTTCTTCTTATTCCATCTCTGACAATATTAAGCAAGTGTTTCCACAGGAACAGTGCTCTTTACAATAGACAGTGTTGTGGCTTGCTTCAAAGCCACAGCCAGAAGATGTAGGTGTTTGAAGAGTACCAGATCTTTCCATCTCTCTCTGTGAATTTTCCAGTGGGTCAGTACTTGTTCAGACTTTCTGTCTCAGTATCTGAAGCCACCCCCCTGTTTCATGTGTGGGAATGCCCCAGAAGCCTTTCAAACTCTGCTGGGCTGCAAGAGGAGTTTTTTAGAATCATGAAAAGTCACAATTTGTGGTGTGGCCAAGATATAGTCAGCAGCTCCAGTTCAGGAGTGATCGTTCAAGGCCAGGCTGGACAGAGCTTGGAGCAACCTGGGACAGTGGAAGGTGCCCATGGCAAAGGGTTAGAAATGGATGATTTTTAACAAACCCTTCCAAACAAAACTATTTTATGATATATATCTTTTTAATGGTTCCACCAAACTCCTTGCTATTGTAATCTTATCTCAGGCTCTTTCCATACAATGTGTATTAGGAGCTGAACAGTGTTAGGTGTTTTATTATCTTTCTTAGGGAACAGTGTTTGTAGTATTTCCCTGCACTGAACATGGAGAAGTCATTAAAAGGGACTGGATCTCTTCATTTACTTCCCTCCAAGGTGGTTGTTGAGAGGACAGGAACTGAGTGGCTTCTTGGCTTTGTATTATAGGGCTTGGTAAATCTTAAAGAAGGCAAGTGGTTTGACTTTGTTTTCAGAGAAGATAAATGCTGTCCAAGGGATTTCTGTCCTCAGCTGGTGAGAATTCAGGTAGAAGACTAAAGCTGATGTGAGTTTTCCCAGAGTGGATAAAATCTTGCTTTGGGAATGTTTCCCCCCACACAGCAAGGGCTGTTTGTCAGCTGGAAGAGGAGCATGAGGTCCACATTAGCAGTGCCACCCAGGTGGGGGATGTGCTTTTCTCCAGGAGGGAATTTATCCTTTAAACACATTAGTGTGCTAGAGTTAAAAGCATGTGTGTTTGTATATAAAACACATGCAACACTCCAGCACATAAAAAGTGCCAGGCCTTCCATTCACAAAGAAATGAAACATTTGTCAAGGAGGGAACGTGACAACAGCCGTCCTAAATATGACTGACTTTGTAAGTGAGCCTGTCCTGCTCTTGTCTTACCCAGGATTGCCACGTTCTGGGGCTTGTGGCAATCCTCAGCAAAACCTTTGTTTGAAGAGCAGGAGGGTTTATCTGCAGGTTTGTGGGTGATGCTGAGTTTTGAATGGGAAGTGTGGTCAAGCACCAAGTTATGTTCTTGATTGACCTGCGAGCAAAACCACTCCAACCACGTTCTGACCTTTTCCTCTGCATACCTTCCCTGGGTGTCTCCACCCCTCTGGTTTATTTAATCCAAGGTAAATCTTGGTCACACTGGTTCCTCATCCTGAAACCTCACTTTGAAAAGGGAAAAAGAAATGCTAAAAAGGGGAAATACGTGACAGCATGCTGCTGGGAGGTACCAGCAAGCTGCCTGTCAGCTTGCAGTTGTACACAAAACCCTGGAGAGCCTCCTGCCCTTCAGAGGGAGGCAGGTGGCGGGGTCAGCTGAAAGGCACATCCCAGTGACACGGCGCCTCGTCACCATCCTGTGGCTTGGGGAGGCTGCAGGCCAGTGCTGTTCAGCTCCTTCTTGGCTCAGACTCATTGCTGGAGTCACAGCTGTGACTTTACCGGTCACAAGTGGGTAGTGAGATCATCTCTCTCATGAGGTAGATGAGGAAAACTGTAATCACGGACTTGATGGGACTAAAAATTGCTTGGTCTTGGACAGTCTGTCTCTTATTGTAATGCTTGGCCTCAGGATTTCAGGACAGTTTTATTTTCCTTATTATTTTTGTTGCTGATCTCTAACCCACTGTCCTTCCCTGTGAAAAACCTCACCTCTGCACCCTTTTTACTAATTGCTGTTTCACAGAAATATTTTGATTGTACTCTTCCATCATCCCCACCAAAAAAACACCCAAACAGAAAACCAAACCCATAAACAAAACCCACTCTACAAATAGGATATGATCTAACTTGGCAAAGCAAATGTTGGCAGTGGTGTGTCCTTTCTGGGTGTTGTCAGCTGCAACCTACATTCTTTTTGCTGCCTGAAGACTTGATTGTGGCTCCCAGTGCTGGACCTCATGGGATTGGAGCAGAGACGTGAGCAGTAACATCTGGACACCAGGAGCAAGCATCATACCTTCAGGAATGCTGGGGGAGTGCATGCCTTGGCACTCCTTTTTATTTTTTTAATTTTTAAAATTTCTTTTCTTTCTCCTTCCCCCTACCTGTGGAAACATCTAATTTGCTATGCAGCCAGAAACTGCTGCTGCTTTTTACATGATGTTCTGGGATGTGTGTACCAGGGATATGGAGCAATCCCATAAGGGGTTGGCAGGGAATAGGGAGTATGTGGGCTAAAGTACTTTTAAACCTTTATTTTCTTATTTCCCTTTGTCCCAAGCAGATTCTCTCCTGTGAGGTGCCACTCATATTTGATAGTTTGCTTTTCATCCTTCTGTCTCAAATCATCGGGCAGATCATCCTGCAACATGGAGAGGGGATGTGGTGGATTAATACTGCTTGGGTATAAATGTTAGTCCTTAATAATTTCAGTGCTAAGAAACTGCCAGGTGAGGAAGTAAGAGAAGGATGAAGGAAGTCACTGATTAATTCCAGATCTGGCAAAAATTATCAGAGGTTCTTAGGCTTCCCCATGGTGTTACAGCCCATACCAAGGTTGAAAGTTGCTGGATTTAGTCTCTCCTTTTTGTATCCTTACTAAGGATGAGTAATGGGATTAAGACTTTAAATGGGAATGTGAGCTGCGTTGGGAGCTTCTAAAGAGTGGCATGCCCCGAGACATGCCATTTGAAATCTTAGGTTTTGTCAGAAATATTGCTGATGACAACTTGATCCTGCATGTAAATAAATTAATTGTGATGCTGACAGGGATGGTGTTGTGTGCCCCTCAATGCATTTAATTCAAGGCTTTAAAGTAACTGAAAAGACTGAGAATTCTGCTGCTTTGGAGCAATTGACTCTTCTTGATGTCTGGACTTCTTTGGAACCCAGCTGCATTTTGCTTTTGTGGGGTTTTGCTGAGTTTCCCTTGCATTTTTCCAAGCAGTGTGGCTGCTGTGCAGAGGGCCAGGTCTATTTTTTAAGATCCATATCCCTTTTTCTACCTCTGCTCCTGCCATCTCCATACTCTGCTTTCCTTCTCTGTAAAACTGATGGTGTAGGTTGTGCTCAGCACCCAGAGGGGCTTTGCTGTCTTTGGTTGGAAAGGTGGAGATATGTGGGATGTGTTTGATGAGGGTGATGTGTTTGGGGTGCACGATCTGGTGTGCAGCTCCTTCCCTCTGTCACGTTGGATTTGGGAGAGATACGGCAGCAGCTCTGTAGGAATGTAACCCAGGATGGCAGCCTGGGTGACAGCCAGCACTGTGGGCCTTCCTGAAACTTCTACCATCCCCTTTTTTAGGGTTCCAACTGTCCCCAATGCAGTAAAGATCAATAAAGGTCTTTTCAACACTTGGTGCTGAAGGAAGGAAGGAAGAAGGAAGGTAAATCAAGCCCTCTGCAGAGCTGTTGGTTTGCATCTGTGCCTCTGTGTTGTGGAACCCAATCTTCCTGGCATCAAGATGCTGATCACATCTCCAGAATCCTTCTTTTTTAGTTTTACAGTGCTGATTATTATTATTATTAAATAACTGCACTTTTCCATCAGATTGCATTTTGCTGCACCACTAGGACTTAACTTTTAACTGTAGTTAAAAGGATGGTATTTGGCTCTTCAGTATCTGACAGAAATGGTTGGAGTAGGAAAAAGTTGTGACCTTTCCCCTTTCTACCTGAGGTGTTGAGCAAATTGATGGTTTTTACCTCGAGGACTAATGGGTTTTAATGGTTCATGATCTCATCTGCTGTGGCCTGGTTTTAGAAAGAAGAAAAAGCTATTGGACAAAAATGGAAAAGCAGCAGTACACCAAATGAATTACATGTAGTAGGAAGATATTTTAAAAATAGTGACACACCTAATGGAGACTCAAATGAGAATAATTTCTCAGAAGTTTAGGATTATGCAATAAAACCTATGAATAACGAGAAAATACTTCCCAGCACTGAATAGTGGGGAACAACACAAGTAGGTGAGTGAACAAAGTTCTGGGGAGACAGCTGCAGAGGAGTCTTTGCATAGTGATGCAGCTGCTTTAGGGGTCCCTGCTCCTTGGGTTGGATCCATGAACAGGATACTGGGGGCTCTGCCTGATGCTGTACAACCCAGTGGACTGTCCCTAAGTTACCCCTTAAGTGCTGTCCTGCTGTAGCTGTGCAGTGATGGTCCCTGCGCCACCAAGAGTGCCCTGGACACAGAACCTCAAACCATGTGCAGACTGTGCTCTTAATGTAAAGTCATAAATGATTCATAAAGTCTGCCTAGATTTGTCAGGGAGGTTAATTAAAACTGAAGGTGAATGCTGTGCCTTGGAAGACTTCTCAAGACGGGGAGAACTGTTGTTGCAAATCTTTTTGTTTCTCCTTCTGTCTTTCTGCCTGGTGCCTGTTTTGTTCCTCTCTGGGCCAAATGCAGCTCTGTGGTGTGCACTGGCTGCTGTATGGGCTACCTGGGCTTGCTTTTCCACTGCCCTTTCCTTCCTGGGGGACACTGCCTCACTGCTAAGCTCGGCTGTGTCGCTGCCTTGCTTTGAGCTCCATTCAGCATCTCATGGTGGTGGCTCTTGGAATGTTTCCACGTGGGAAGTGCCACCAACTTCCCTACTTGGCACCAGTCAATGAATTTATTTCTGTATTACTGTAAACAGAAAAAAGTGGCACAATTTTCTGGGTTTTCTGCCAAGTTACGTTGGGTTAATGTAGGAGACATAAAATATGCTTGTTGATAATCTTCAGATCTTGGAGATAGGGAAAGGCAATTCCTGTGTTGTGTGCTCAGTGACAGACCTAAAACGTGACCTGTCAGGATCATCCCTTTGTAACTCCAGCTCTTCAGCCATTGAAAGGTTTTTGTTTGGCTGGTAATAACTGTTGAAGTTTATTGATAGGTTGTCACTGTTAGTTGTGTGGAAATAGACTTGTTGTTTGTTTGTTGGTCAATACTCCAACGTCCCCTCTAGAGCAGAGACTCTGTCCCACTTTTAGCCTCTTACCTGCACACACAGGTGTCTGCAGGCACATTTCCATACCTTGCATATGCAAAGCTGATAGCCTGATAGCAGCTACTGAATGTGAGCATGGGTGTATTTGCTGTAATCAGGTGTTCAGACAGCTGAAAATGAAGCCCTGTGTTTGCCATCCTTTAATTTAGTGGTCCTGCATTGATGTCAGTATTTGCCTTTGGGAAATGAAAGTAATCTGTGATTTTCCTTCCCATCCCTTAAGAAAAACTATCAGTAGGAGGAAGACAAGAGGAGCTGGAAGGAGAATACAGTGATGGACTGGACACGGTGGTATTTGGCACGGTGTTACAAAGATGTATGGTGAATAATTAAGGTTTAATTGTGCTCAGCAGAGCTGAAGCTCTCTGCTTGTATGTGCCTGTGGTAGGGAAAGGCAGCATCCATCCTACCCACGCAATTCTGGTTTCACACGGGCTGTGGGAGGGAGCTGGGGGGATCTTGCCACTTCCCTCTGCAGGGGCTGCTCAGGGAGGCTCAGAGCAGCCTTTTCTCTCTGCCTGGCATCTCCCCTGTGCCCTCACCCCGGGGAGTTTTCAGCAGTTTTGCTCTTCATGGCAGTTGACAGAGCCGTCCCACGCCTGGCCCGTTCCTGTCCTCAGGAAATGCACTCTCACTGGTAGGGTCTGCTCATCCCTCACAGTTTCTTCTCAGCCCCTTTACCAGCCTGGCCCTTTCTAGCCCCACACTCCTGAGAGGTTGTGGATGAAAGCTCTGCTCTGTTGCAATGTGTGCATGACATTCTTAGACTCTCCTCTCTTAGTCCCCTCCCCCATTTTGTTTTGAATTTCACCTAAATTTCTAAAGGAGTGGGTTCTTACTCAGTGATGGTACTGTTGGGATCAGTGTCTTGTCTTCAAGAAACTTCAGGACCGTGGGATTTATAAACAGGCAATTGGATCCTCTCCCCCTGCCACATAACTTGGGAAAAAAGGTTTAAAAATCCCTCTGGAGAGTTACTGTTGTTTTTCTTTGAAAATTTGAGTAGAATAAAAACATAATAGTCCCTGAACCAGTTGTGTCTGTGTTTAATTTTTTTTTTTTTTTCAAATATGCTAAAGAGGATCTTCCTGCAACCATTACTTGCAAATTGTTCATTGCTTTAGAGGTCTTTCTCAAAAGCAATATAAATTGCTGTAACACCATAGGAGCAGGCTCTAGCTCCTGCTTTCAAAAGTTTTGGGTTTTTTTTTTTTAAGATTTGAAACTTCTTAAAAATCCATATTATATATGTAGCTCTTCAAGCAGGTTTTCTTGGCAGAATTTTTTTCACAGGATAAATAAATCTTGTTCTTACCTCAGCAAATCTCCTGTAGAGGTGGGTAATCTCTTGGATGAAACCAGACTAAAATTGATTAAAGAGTCCAGGATTGGCTAAGAGTCATTAGTTATGCATGCTTGTTCATGGTTGGTGCACAGCTTATAATTAGGCAGCTTGAACGAAAACAAAAGTAATATTTTAAGCAGCTGTCCTGAAACAAAAAATTAGAATGACAATATTACAGTAATAGCTGGAATAACTGGTTATAGCAGTTTTGAGAGAGACTGACTTTCCACCCATGTGTGAGTTGAGCTGCAGAGTATTAAACTTTATTCAGGTGAGTTGTGAGGACTTCAGTGCTGAGGGTCCGTGGACCTGCTGACTGCAGGTGGGATTTTCAGCCTTTTCCAGTGCTGTCCATGTCTGCCCCTGGCACCTGCAGAGGGAATTACTGCCCAGAGGACTCGCCAGCCTTTGCAGTGATAAGAAGATACTGGTACCTTGTTGTGTGTGCGTGTGTTTGCCTTTTTTTTTTCTTTTTTTCTTTAGGCACCCTAATTTGAATCTTAAAAAGTGCATGCTGTGCATTTGTAGGAAAAACACTTTAATGTGTTGGTCTGGAAATGCAAAATCCCCTTTGTACTAGAGAGCCCTGAGGATTTTCAAAGATGTCTGACTTGATAGACAGGTGTCTGTCAGCCTCAAAAAGTGTAAGAAGGACTGATTAATGCAGACACCATGTATTTGGCTGAGAAAATTGCCATTTGACCTGTCCAAGGAGGTGCTACCTTATTAAAATACAGAAAGATCTGACATTCCATAAGCATGATCTGGTAAGAGCTTAAACAAGGAAGATGACTAGAAATAACTAGAGGCATGTGAAAAACCAGCTTTAGTCTAACCCAGATTCTCAGCTCTTTCGACTGAACAGAGCCTTGGGAATTGCCTCTACAAATGACTGATTACATATGCAGTTCTGTTAATTAAAATTAAAAATTATGTAGGAAGTCAAAAGATATAGCTACTTGTTTAATTAAGCTAATGAAGTCCCTAGGTAGCTTTTATATTTGCTTTACTCACTGCAAGTGTCTGGCCTGTTCTCTTTTTGAAACCATGTCAGCATTGACATGCCTTAGAAAAAGGCTGTACTTCTAGGATGCTTATGGATTGTGCCTGGGGGGAAGGAAGGATGTTCTAGGCTCCAGGGTAAACACAGTCATCTTTTGTGTCTGATCCAAACACAATAAAAAGATTCCCACTGATTCTGGTGTGCCTCAGATCAGACTTCCCAGACTGGATTATCTGTTGTTGGGGATGGGAGAGAGGAAAAAAAAAATCTTGTAAACGTGTGTTTGTGAGATTTAATGCTCTTGCCAGGTACAATGTTGAAGATGTCTTTTCATCCTGGGGGCCAACCTTATCTACCTCATCTTGATTTTGGAGAGTGAGCGACTTGCAGGCAGGCACCCTTTGGATCTGCCTCTTCCCGTCCTTTCCCAGGGGCAGGCCGGGCTCTCTCGGAGGCCAACTCACTATACCTGCTCTTCAAGTTCAGTGGATGCTTCAGCTGGGTGTTGATATGTTACCTGGGAGATTACCCTCCTTCTGAATTTGTTTTCCAAACCTCTTCCATTGGTGAATCACACATGGCCAGTTTTTATTTATTATATGTGTGAAGGCATGTGGTTAAGGAGCCCTGCTTTGGTCTCCCTGCATCTGCTCCACTCCTGAACTGGCTTATTTTTGGTAATGCAGAGAAGGGGAGTAAATAGCACCTTCCCCCTTGCTGGGGACCCTGTCAGCACAGCTGTTTTCTGGGGAAGGTGTGTGAGGTGGTTGACTGGGGCCCCTCCTTGTGGGAAGCCAGTCCCTGGCAGCTCCCTTGGAAGTCACGCGGAGCAGCAGGATCCCGGCAAGTTCAGGCATGGGGCACCGTGTGAGTGGTTTGGGTTAGCAGTGGAGTTCCTAGCTCCCAGCACGCTGTGAGGCGAAGGCTTGTGCCTCGCAGTGCCAGTGGAATGAAGCCGTGGCTGAACTCGGCATCCTTACCTGCTCGTTTCCAGCTCGCCTGCCCAAATCCTGCAGCTTCTTTTCCCTGGTATGGCTGTGAAGTTCAGCAGAAGTTAAAGCATGTGCTTAGCTCTGGGCCGAAATCCTGTGCTGGTCTCACAGATAGAGCTGAGCTCAAGCAGTTGATCTTTTCCACCCCTTGTGCTGTGGACAAACGTGCTGCCTTCATTTCCTGGGGGGGTGACTAAAGGATTTACTACACTGATAAGCATACTTTCCTCTCCCAGTGAGCTAAAACTTGGCCAAGTTACCTCTAAACCAGCCAGAAAGTCTATGTTTTTCCTCCTGGTTCTTCCCTGGGGGACCAGGCTAGGGATGAAAGTGCTGAAGAGAGGGAAGGGTGATGATTGTTTACAGGTCTACCTGACAGTGGTACAATGCTGCACGCCACCAGTTTAGTTTAATTTATTCTGAGATCACTGCACCTCACAGCATTCACAGCATCAGGCATGCATAGAATTTCATACTTCTGTGTTTCCAATACAACAGGACTTTCCTTTGGCTTCGGTACTAAACCTTCCAGGCATAAACCTGTGATTCCCTAAAATAAGTTATCCCATGCCAGATAGATCTTGGCATTAGGAATCCTTTCTCTTTACGTATTACTCCTTGATGATTGTGTCAAATGCATATGGATTCCTGTATTACTTATCTCTTATATTATGGTGTAGGAGTTTCCCCTGAGCATCATCTGTACTGCCTCCAGGCTGTTGAGTTTCTCTGAGCCTCTCCTGCTTTAAGAATGTCAGCTGCATTGTTGACCCAAACTGATTTCATGGTCTACTTTGGGCTTTAATAACTCTGTCAAGATTAATACTCTGACACCCTGTTTCTCTGTAAAAAACAGGGGTTTTGCCTTTCGTGTCAATGCTGGGAAATGAAAAACAGAAAAGTTGAGGAACAAAACTTGGCGTCTGCGTGGTGCTTGTGTTACACCCACACTGCTGTTGGGAGGCTGGATCCTAAGGGTGTTTGCTGGTAGTACTGGGAGGTTCTGGCATCACTGGAGCTGTGCCAGCGTGGAGTCAGGGCTTGGGCTGCAAGCCCAGGTAGGGTTATCCCTTCCATGGCTGGAGGGCCGGTCCTTTGGCAGCTGCTTCCTTTTGAAGTGCTCAGGTCTTACTGAGGAACAGAGCACAGTGAGAGGCCCTCTCTATCTGTGAAAGTAAGTGCTGGTGGTGGAAGTGCTTTGGTCACTGGAAAGATTAAGGAGGGCTTACATCAGGAGTTCCTCCTTTTGGGGAGCAGTGGGGTACCACACTCCTGATCTGTGGGGCTCTGGTTTCGTTTGGTTCTGGGCAATTCCTGCATGCCCAGCTGTGGTTGCTGGGTCCGGAGAGTTTTCTGAGGCGTGTGCTACAACTGTGGCTGCACTGCAGGGGTGCAGGTGGTGCTGAGGGTGTGCAGGAGATGCTGAGGGTGTGAAGCAGGCAGTGCTGAGGGTGTGCCAGCCATGCTGAGGGTGTGCTGGTGGTGCTGAGTGTGTGCAGGAGATGCTGAGGGTGTGAAGCAGGCGGTGCTGAGGGTGTGCAGCAGGCGGTGCTGCGGGTGTGCAGGCGGTGCTGAGGGTGTGCAGCAGGCGGTGCTGCGGGTGTGCAGGCGGTGCTGAGGGTGTGCAGCAGGCGGTGCTGCGGGTGTGCAGGCGGTGCTGAGGGTGTGATTAGGGGCAGGAACATGAGGGGTTGTTATGCCGGGCTGCCTGGGGTCAACCCCCAGCGCCAGAGCGAGGTCCTTACTGTTCACACCCAGCTCACTGCGGGCCTAGCAAGCGTGAGCAGCTCACAGGCATCAGCTGCTGCCAGCACGAGGCCACCCCGTGGTGTGGCCGTGGCTCAGGGTGTCCCCGTGATGGTGGGAAGGATGTCCTGTCAGGCAGGTGCTACTCTCAGGGAGCTGCTGATGTTTCTCAGGCCAGCTCAGGTCTGTGGTCAGACATTTTCCTTTCAGATTTTTAGGTCAGGCATTGTATTCTGTTTCGGGCACGTTCCACATGTCTGAGGTTATCTCAGGTACTGAGTTAGCTGCTACTGAGCCGGTCAAATTCATCCTTAAAGGAGATCATAGCAAGTCCAAAAGCCAGACTTTCCCCTGTGGTCTGTTATTATTTCATTTCATTTCATTTCATTGTATGTTATCTTTTGTTGTTCTGTTGCTATCAGTTTAAGACTAGAGAAATGGTAAAGACTGTCTGGTTTAAACTCTTGTCTAGGACAAGATTTCCCCATTAGTCCTGCATCCATCAGCGTTGCGGTGCCAAGATTTCAGCAGCTCCTGGCATGCTGGGGCTTCAGCCTCATTTTGGAGCCTTTCAGCTGCAATTTTTAATTAGATCCCCCTTAGGTGTTCTGTGAGAAGATACTGAGTGCAGCTCAAGTCCTCTTGGCTGAGTAGTGCTCTTGGACTGTGGTACAACAGGAGCACAGCTGCTTAGTAGGTGTAGGGGATTTGACTGGTCTTTAATCTTGGAGTTTGGAGGGGAGAGAGATTGTTTTATAATTCTCATAAATCTCCTGCTATTGCTTTCTGAATTAGTTTGTTTCTGTTTTGTAAGACTGCTATAGGCAGAGGACTGTGCTGTGCTAGGGGCAGAGGAATCCTTTTTGCAGAGATGGAGAGCAAGGTGTGTCAGGACTTCGGGCCAGTTTTTGCCTGTGCCCTGAGTCGAAGGTGGGTGATGCTTTTGTTCCATCTCCTGACCTCATCCCAGAGGCTTGAGTCCTGACAATCAACTTTTAAGACCTAAAAAAGGAGTACAGGATTTATTCCACATCCCAACAGAGATACTGTGTGTCAGAAGAAGGGAGGAAGGACAATCTTTGTCAGTGTGGAAGCAGCAGTCTGGCATATCCTGTACGGATATTGTCAGGAAAATGATAAGCACTGAAGAATGATTTTGGAAACCTAAGTAAGTAAGGATTTTTCCATAAAAACTGAATTATTAGTATACCATAAAACAATTTGCATTATTATATATTACTATAAATTATTAGATATTTCAGGCCCATTTCTTTATAAAGCTGCGCATCTCTCCAGGGATCTGAAATTTAGGCAAAAATAATGCATGATATTGCTGGAGTTGAAATCTGTTTGGGGAATGCCTTCAGTATTAATGGAGACAGAAGGCTGTTCAAACATAACTTCTAAAACCAGTGTAATATACAGTGCAAACAAGCGCAGAAATTAATATCGAGTCGAGGCTAAATATTTGCTTTAAATTTTCCCTGTGAGACTGATTTTAATTTTTTTTTTTTTTTTT
>VWZN01003113.1:140564-168253 GCA_013396955.1 Regulus satrapa
TTTTTAGTTGAGAATGTACTGAGTCCATAAAATCAGCATTTTGGTAGGATTTTCCCAAGCAGCTGTAGCTTCTCTGTTTTGTGTCCTACTGATGAAAGGGTGTGTGAACATCAGAATCATAGCTGGAATTAGATGAATGAGATGTTTGCTCATTCCTTTTCCTGAAAATATTTCTTCTGCTCATCTGAACAAAATCCCAGCAGTTTAAATAACAATTTCTGCAGCAAGCTGTGGGCTAGGGAAACGTATGGCTGTCTGTGCTTCCCCTTCCCTTACCCCAGAAGCTGATTTTTCTGGGCTGTGTCAGCCTTCTGTACCTTAACCCTGCAGAGTCAGCCCAGCTCAGACACCTCCTCCCACCTCCAGCTGTGCAGGTGCTTTCCTTCCATTTGTGTGGCTGTTTGGCTCCTCTTTAGAGTTCACCTTTCTGTTTTTCCAGTCTCTTCGTATCATTATTGCCTGTTTGGTCAGTGGCAGCAGCGTTTTTTTGGAAGCCAGGAGCAAATGTCTGGGTCAGGGGGGCTCCACAGCCCCTGCTGGGGAGCTGGTGGTTGGTTTGTCTCAGTGATGGGCTGTGTGTTTACTCTGGGGAGGGATCACAGGGCTCACAGGGTGTATACACCGTGTGTTATCCCTGGAGAAGGAGCTCCTCGTCCTGTGCTTGTGCAGAAGGAGCAGGAAGGGTTTGGATGAGCAATCTCTGTTCACCCCCAGAGAGCTCCATTTTCAGAACTCCTGTTCTGTGCAGGTGATCGATACCCCCTCTTTGCTAATTTCAGCCTTGAAATTTGGGGGGTGCCTTGTTACCTCTTTATTTGCTTTTGGTTTTTTAGCTGAGATTTCTGTGTGACAGCCTGACTTAAAATCAGGAATCCTTAGCTGTGATTTTAGCTGGTAAATAGAAAAGCAAAAAACAAAAAACAAAGCAACACCAAAAGCAAGACCTTTATTAAAAATGTGTCTCAAAATGAAAAATCTACTCACAAAAAAATAAATGCTTTTTCAAGGACAGGCTGACTGACACTGGGATTGAATCTTTGATCCCTAAAATTATGTTCTGTATCTCTGTCTCTATCTAATTTAGATTAAACGACAAGAAGTCCTTAGGTAACAGCACTAACAATTTTCTATTTCCTATGGTTTAAGGCCAAAAGGTGATTTATGTAAGAAATCAGCATTTGCCTCAGCGATGATGGTATTTTGAGAGACTGAAACAATTTCACTGAGATAAAATATAATAGAGAGGAAATATCCATATAATTCTCAAAATAGATGCACATTGATCTTTCCAGAGAATTTAGTGTTGGTGCTGCTTCATCTATCTCACAAATTGGAACGCTATTAACTGTATTTTTTTTTTAAACTTCTGCTTCCTCTAGCAAGGTTGAGATTGTTCAGCACTTCAGGAAAAAGGAAGACTCAAGTTCCTTATTTTTTATGGAGCCCTGAATGCTGAACAGTTTGGGCACCGGATTCTTGATATAATTTTTTTTTTTTAATTAAGGTGCACATGGGAATGTATACACACTCAAATATTACCAGATACTGGCAGGATTAGTCAGGCAAAATCCCGAGAAGCACTTCTGCCTCAAAAAACCCCAGTCTTCTAACACTTCCTTTCCTTTTTTACAGGTGGATTTGGAGCCAGAAGGCAAAGTGTTTGTTGTCATAACTCTTACAGGAAGCTTCACAGAAGGTAAGGGCGTTCCTGTGGCTTGTTTCCACTGGGAGCTGGACTCTGCTCTGTGTCCCTGCCATCGGCTGCAGGGCAGTGCAGATGTTTGGCTTCTTCACATGCTCTGGTGTGCCTGAGGTTCCCTGAGTGTCGGGGGGAATCTGGAAGGGGCTGTTGGTGGCAGCTGGAGCTGTGTGTGCCCTCTGCTCTGCTCTCAGACATGGGTCGTGCTCCCTCTGCTTCATTTCGCTCCGGTTTTCCTTCAGATTGTTTTTGTCACTCCTGCTTTTCACCTGGCTGCCTCTTGAAGGGCAAGCTGAGGAGAGAGCAGAGCACGTTTAAAATAGAAAGTATTTAAAACATCTGGATGGTTTTTGTTCTGTTATGGTTCACATCTACTTCACGAGCGTTTCTGTTTCCCGGGTTCACTTCGCACAGGAAGCTCACAAGTTTTTAGTGTGACAGCTGCCCCAGAAAAGTATCCAGGCAGCCTTTTTTTTTGGTTACTTTATTTTATAGTGTGATGGTTTTGATGTCCCTGTTGTTTATTGTGATACCAGTTTATGAGCGTGGATGTGAGCTGTGCTGCAGCAACCCAGGAAATCTTTGTATTTGTAACCAGAGAACAGGGAGAGGGCCAAGGTGCGCTGGAGAGGCCTGGAGGAATTTCTTGCAGGGATGAAAAGGATGTTAGAAATTTGCTTTAATTTCCTTTGACAGAGCCAGGGATGGAAGGAGAAGAAACTGGAGGGCTTTTACTGACTTACATCCCAGTTTGTATCCACATGCAAGAGTGCCAGGCTTGGCCATTTAAAGCAGGGCTGAGCAGGGATGGTGGGCACGAGCATAAATCCGGAGCGTGTTTCAGATCTGTGCTGCTGGCTGAGGATATTGCTAACAAGGTCTCAGGGATGAGAAATGAAGAACTCAGATGTTTGTACAGCTACTGCTTTCCAAGGGAAATGGGAAATGTTGGAAATAATTTACTTCTCTTTCCTGTGTTGTTCTTGAGGATGTGTAGACTTAGAGAACAGGAACATCAGAGATGGCTCTTGGGTTTTTTCTTGTCTGGTTGTTCCTATGTATGATCACATTTAGAGTTTCCAAGAAAAGACTTAATCCAGTGCAAGCCTGATTGCAGATGCTGATTTTTCCCAGTCCCTGGGTAAAGAAGGTGTTCATGAAAAAGGGGTTTCCCTCTGGTACACAGAGAGGTCTCGTTCATAACATCATATTTAATTCTGCTTTTGTCTCTTTTGCTAGAAGTGTGGAGGTTCTGAATTGTATTTAAAAAAATAAAGGTTTTTTGGAAAAAAGTCTGAGAATAATTAATGACTTGAAAGCTCAAAAAACAGCTTCCCACTTGTTCCCCTGATCTGGAGTACAGCCACTGCCACATTCTCCCTGCTTCCTATGACTTCTTGTGCTGAGCTAGTTATTTTGTTTATGGAAATAGCCAAATTCACAGGATCTCAGGCACTATTGTCTACCTCCAGTAAAGCAAAAGTTGAAAAAATAGTGGGCAAAGAGAGGGAGGAAATAGGGGAGATAAGAAGAGAAATTAGCAAAACCAAAAAAAACAAAAAAATCAACAATACAATCGAGACTGGAGTTTTAGGCCTGCCTGAGACTGCCCTGTTTTGTTTGTCCTATTTTGTTTGTCCTGTTTTGCTTACTCAGAACAGGCAGTTCTGGTGGTGCTTAGATTTTACCTTTAGGTGTGGTGGCTGGGGTTTTTTGTTTTTGTTTTTTTTTTCTTTTGTTTGGTCAAAAGTTCTTCTGACCAAGATGTTACTTTGGTTCAGCTCACCTGCAGCAGGGATGGGGGAGCAGGGTGTCACTCCTGCGAGTCTGACAGAGGCATTTGAGTTCTGTGAGGATGTGAGGGCAGTACAGGAAGCACACAGCTGGAAAGAGGTTAGTTCTTTACAGGTTCCCATATGGCTCTAATGTCCATCAGTGCTACCCTGCTGTTTTGAGAGAGGGAGACCTGCCTGTTTGATGTGTTAAAAATACATTTATTTTTTCAGAAAAAGAAAGGAAAAGAGCAATAGGAAGTTAGGGAGGCCTAAAGAAATTATACCTGCCTCTCTTTATTTTCTCTGCTTGGATATACTTGCTGTGCTAAGCTGTATCTGATTATATTAACTACCCTCATTCAGCTGACATTTCCTGTGTAAAGCAACCAGTGCAAAATTAAAATGAAAATCTCCTTTCCTTGGGAGGAGATTACCTCTCACAGAAATCACAGAATACTCTAAGGGACTCACAAGGACCAGCTAAGTCCAACTCCTGAGCTCCCCAAGGGTGACACATCCCTGGTGATCCTGGTGGCCCTGGCACCCAGCTGGGGTGGAGGGAAGCATGCCCTTCCCCAACCCTTTCTCTCACTGACCCAAGAGCTGGTTTAGTCCAGGCTATTTCCTAGAGGACTGACTTCTGCCTGCCAGGCTTCAGGCACTGCTTAGGGATTGATTTCCTGCCCCTTCTCAAATGAATTTATTTACTGTTTTCTGGGTTCTCTTTATTTCACCGTATTAGGATTTTTTTTTTCAAGCCATCACATTTTTTTAAAGCCATGATTCCTTTTGAGAACTCTCTTATTCTTTTTGCTCTGGATATAAATAAGATTTTTTTCTTCCCCTAGGGTGTCTTTAGCATTTCTTACCTCTCTCTGTCTCTGTTTGTGTCTCTTTGCCTCCGCTCTCTTAAAAATAGTGCATGTGCCTTCTCTGAGGCGTGTTTTTGCTGTGGATGGGAGCAGGCTGTCAGCTGGGAGCAGGGTTCAGTGTGTGGGAGCACTCCAAGCTCTGCCCAGCACTGGGGACTGCGATTTAACAGAACCCAGAGCGTCCTGCTTCCCTCCCTCCCTGTGATCCAGGAACTCTGAGATGATCCACAGGGTCTCTGAGATAATCCACAAGATCTCAACTCCTGCAGGCCCTCTTTAAAGGGAACAAAATCTGCTTTATTGCTCTCTCACACACGTAGTGCTCTTGAGGTGCCCCAGAGGGTGTTGCTCAGCTGGTGACAGGAATTCAAACCTGCTCGTTGCTTCTTCCCACTGAAGTTTCAGCTGTGAAAGAGCAAACCTTGAATTAGCTCTTCTTGGGCAGGATATGATTGATTTGAAATCATAGGCCTTGCAGTGAGTGTGGGTAAACCACTGCTGTGGCTTATGCCTCTGGACCCCTGTGAGAAGTTAGAGGGGATTCTCCAGAGCTGGTGGTGGTGCCTGGGCCAGGCTGTTGGGCTGCAGCAAGGTCAGCCTGGACACTGAGACGCCCCAGGTGTGTGCCTGGATGGATTGAACCTCTGCCCTTGCCACTCTGGAGTCTCAGAGCCAGCCCAGTCCCCTCACAGCTTTGCCTGCAAGGTGAGCTGCATGCCCTCAGTTTGCCACCTCTCTTTCTGTTTGCTCAATTTAATTCTGAGCAAAGCTAATTAAATTAATACAAATGAAGTACTTGACTGAATTAAGGAATGAAGCAAGCCCTGTAGAAAATAGAGTGTTTCTATTTTAGTGCTTTGAACTCTCGCAATTTGCCTTTTTTATTTTTAATTAATTTTTTTTTTTCATGTTGTCACTCAAAGTGATAATTCTGGCTTGAAGTTCAGTTTTAATTTCACTGTTCTGGGGTAAGTAATGGTTGTTTCTCTCAGTAAGGACAATGACAAATTTGAGTTCTGGGCAAGAAATAGAATGACAAGAATATTGAAAAGCCAAGTGAATGGATCCTTGGCTTTCCTTTGTAGGGATATAAATAAATAAAATAAAATCCTTCATAGAGTGGATGTAGCACCAATTATTAAATATTTCACGTTGGTAGGGTTTGCAGCAGCAAGGAATCATAGACTCATGTTGGAAGGGACTGTTAGGATCATCTAGTTCCATCCCCTCAAGGGGGAAGCTGAACCTGTTTACCTACAGGTAACCTAAGAAGCAGGTTCAGGAAGCCTAAACCTGCTTCTGGACCAGGAAGTGCTTCTTTGTTTTGCAGCTGGCACATTAAAATGATTTGTCCTCAAAACACAGAGACTCTTGGTCACTTGGTTTCACTGCCCTTTTTTAAGAGTACATTTTTCTAACATGAAGAAGTTTTTTTAAAGAAATGTTTTCTCTGGCAGGTACCACTAAAGATCTGCAGCCTTAAAGTGGAACATAGGAATTGTTCTAACCAGATCCTTGCTCTGCACTATAATGTAGCTCCTCAGCCCTGTAAAATTGCTGCTGTCCTATCTGTTACCAGGTTTTTGCACAGCAGGGAGGAAAAAGAGTTTTACCTCTGTAAACTGCAATAATGACTGCTTTCAGCTCATCTTTATAGTTAAGGGAATAAATATGGGAAACTAGGAACCAGGAATGAAAAAAATGCCCTGTTCTCACCCCCTGATTTTTTGGGCCACTCTTCTCTTTTGGTTTACTGGCTCTAGCAGAGTTTTCAAGCTTTTAGTAGACACCACCTTGAAAACCTGCTGGTCCAAAGAGGCCATATCAGGGCAGAATAAGGTAAAGAAAGTTCTGCTGTCTTTGGTTCTCATTCTGAGGACATGGAAGTCTTTAATGTCTAGCCCAAAGTCTTACATGGCAGAGAGCAGCAGCAGCCATGCATTTCTACACTCTTTTTTTTTTTCCTTCCTCCAATGTCTTCACTTTTTTCAGTGCTCTACTCTTGTCACACCTGCGTGCTGTAGAAGAAAAATTTTCTGATCCACTCCATGTTGGTTGAGCTCTGCATTCTTAGATGGAGATAGGTCAGGACAGTGTTTTTTTCCATGGAGAAGGAAATACAGCCTAAGTGTGCCCTGAGAAGATTGAGCTCTTGCAGGGACCAGGAATCTGATCCACAAATGCTGTGCAACTCTGCGTGGCAGGCAGGTGAACTTCAGTGGATCCCCAGCCTTGCTGAAAGATGTCAGGTTAAAAACTAAAAGGTTTCCAGAGGTATTGGTCTTCTGGAGGTCTCGCTCTGCACACCCCAGCAGAGGTTTATCAGCCAAGCCAGGGGGAGCAAGAGCAGCTCTGTCCTTGTCCTGAAGACTCCATCAGTTTCTTTATTTGTATGTCAAAGTGAAACTTTCAACATGTGCACATTGCATTTCATGTGTACATATTGCAGAGAACCTGAGTGTTCTTGCACCCTCGAATTCCGATATCTCACATATGTCTCTCTGCCATTAAAAAAAAGAAAAAAGAAGAAGAAAACAAAACAAGGCATGTTTGTTAAATTCTGAATTTAAACAAGTAAACAAAGCTGTTTACTCCTGTAGCAGGAACAGCCAGACCCTGGGAGATGAAGTGATTTGCTTGGTGTCTATGGAGGGACTGTAGTGCAGAGGCAAGAGAAGAACAACACCCCAGCCTGCCACATACCCACGAGACTACTTTTATTTCTCAGGAAATGATCCATGTGAGCCCCACAGCTATTGCAGTGTGTCTAATGCCAGGAGGTTTTTGTCAGTAATTTGTGACTTGCCAAAACCTGCCACCTGTAAAAATGCTCCAAACAGCAATATCAGGGTTAACTTCCCTTCCTCAGTGGGCTGTATTTTGTCTGGGCTCTGAAACCTAGAGATAAACATGCAAGCTTGCAATCAGTGGGATTTCAGTGTTCCTGGCTGTAATGAGGAACAGAGGTTTCTTTGCTTTATTTGAATGTGATTCCTGGAAGAGGTGATGATAGTTCCCAGAGGAGCTGAGGTCTCCTGGCCTTGGAGGACAGGGCTGTGCTTGAGCTGGTGTTTGTGCTGCAGTGGGGCAGGGTGGGGGCTGTGGGATGGGAGGAGAGGAACATGAAGCTGTCAGAGGTGAGTGAGGGATCCAGGGATGATGGCACAGCTCTGGTTGCTGCACCCTGATGCTGTTTCATGGTCGTCCCTCTCTGGACCCAGTGTTGTTGAAGGCACCTGGATGATACCCTGGACTGGGATGAAGGGGATGCCCCGACAGCAGCACACCTCGGGCTGGGCCTGATTTTCTCTGGACCACGGTTTGTGAGGTGCCTGATGGCTGTCCAAAAGCCTCAGTGCTTAACCAGGGGTCACTCTGTAAATCTGTGCCAGAAACTGCAGGAAAAATATACCAACAAAGCCATGGTATTGATTTTTTCATCTATCTATCTATCTATCTATCTATCTATCTATCTATCTATCTATCTATCTATCTCTCTATCTAATCTACTTCAGCTCCACCAACTATCAAATTATGCTTTATCCCGTTTAATATCCGAGTCTCTCAACTCTGGCTGCTGGAGGAGACTCCTGATTTAGGTGGTATCACCACAGTCAAGGATTTTCCTTGAGTCTAGGTGCCTGGCAGCCCAGCCTGTCTGGCGTCCAGAAGTCCTTGTCCCCTGAAGGGTAACAAGATGCTGTTGTGCTGCAGTGTTTAATTGTCTCAGTCTACCTGGGAGCTATTCAGGCATCGTCAGTGCCCGTGGGGAGCCCCAAGGTTCCCTCTGGCTGCACAGACATGAGGAGGATAAGCAGCCTCAGTCTGCTGCATGGTGAGGGTGTTATGCACCTCACTGGAGGGGGGGGGGTTGTGTTGTACATGTCCCAAATAGCCAAGGGCAGAACGGAGTCTTCAGCATTAGGTGAGCTGGCATGGAGCAGTAGGAAGCAGAGCTCATCTTCGGGTGGTGCTTTAGGAGGTGAATACTCGCACTTGCAATTTACACACCTCTGGTTTAGGTTGTTCCAGACCATGCCCAGCAGAAAATAATGAGTTTCCTGCTCTTTGGTGCCAGCTGTTTTTGTTTCCTGGAGTGCTTCAGCAGCAATGATTCTGTTTGTTTTCCAGAATAAAATGCTGAATCAAAATAGAGCTTTGAGCAAAGAGATCCTGACGTTTGGCCAGGGTGACCTCAAACTTGGCAGAGACAAGAGAGGGCGGGATGAAAGCTTCTGCTGTCCCTGTCTGCTGTCTTTGGGGAAAATTTACTCATTTGTGATGTGGGATAAACCGCCTGCCATCAGCATGGCTCGGAGTGCTGTGGACACCACCTGCACCGAGCCACCTCAGTGGCTGCTCCTCCTGGCACTGCTGGTGACTGCAGATGAGGGAACGAGGCAGTTTTATAATTGAGGGTAAATCTCCCTGTCTGAAAAGGATGCTCTTGGGTTTCCCTGGGGCTGCCTTGAGTGAGGCCAGTTCTGCACCGGCTGTCTGGACTGGGAAATTGGAGCAGGGCTGTGCTTGGTTTTTGGGCCAGAATTCTCCCTGACTGAGCTCAGCCCTGCCCTGGGTGCCGCAGTGAGGCAGGAGGGGGAGCCCCAGCAGTGGTGCAGAGGAGGGAGGAAGGCAGGAGGCCTGGCTGAGTGGGTGTCCTGCTCTCCTGTCCCATCTGCTGAGACAAGGGGCAAGGGCAGTAAACGGTGGAAACACTGGGAAAAGTTGCTTGGAGAAGAAATACAACCATAAGGGTCTGGAAGAAGGACAGAGAGAAGGAATATAAGGAGAGATAGAAGGAAGTAGGAGACTGATCTGGGGAATGGTGTTGAATAGGTATAGACAGGAGTAGTCAGGAAGAAGCAGCTTAAAGAAGCCCCAAAGGTTAAAGGGGGTGAGAGGAGGAGAATATGGACAGAGGGGTTTAAGAGGAGCTGCAGGGGATGGGGAAAGGCTGCAGCAGCAGAGCTATGACCATCAAAGCCAGTTTTGTGCTGGAGTCTGGAACTGTTTTTAATCCCAGAATCTCAGCTCTTTTCTGCCGTCTAGCTGCCAGACTTGTTGAGCATGTGTTTCTGTCGCTAGCACTGATCCACACAGTACAGTCCTTTCCTGGGGAGTGTGTGTGTCTCTGTTAGTGCTCTCCTCTCTCCCTGGAGCTGTGTGCTCAAAACCACAGCTTTGTTGCTGAGCCAGGACTGAGGAGACTGCTGCAGTTCCAGCAGATGAACTTGTTTCCAATAATAATTTTCTTTGTTTATAAAATGTAGGAAATTGCCTTAAAGCCAGAAACCTTTTCATTTGAAGGTTGTCACTAGAAGATCAGACTCTCAAAAGTCAGGCAATGCCAAATTTTTGTGTCTAAAATGTGTCCTTCCTGTATGTTCACAGTACAAACTTGCATATCACACTTTGCAAGTCAGCAAGGATAAAGGCAGAAAAACGTTTCTTGTCCAGCCTGCCCAGCTATGAGTTCTTAGATGTTGAGTGAGGAATTCTTACTGATGTCCTCAGTCTAGTCCTATACCTGGTTTTGCTTGCATTGACTCTGGTTCTGTGTTTCACTTGCAAATGGGAGGCAAAGTGGGAAGAACAAGCCCTTCAAGGGAAGGGTCCAGTTGCATCCAGAAGGGCTGATGATGAGTTGGACATGAAGGCCATAGCAGAGAAATCCCTGTGTCCCGTGATCTGGCGGGAGAATGGCTGTGTAGGAAGGCAGTGCTGGAAGGAAGGCAGGGTAGGGTGCTGTGCGGTGGGAGAACTGCTTAAACCTGTGTGAGGGCCGTTGTGACCATCAAACCACGGGCTGGCTTTCATCTCCTGTCATTTGAGCCTACACAAATTCCCTCCTTAAGTGTTCCTTCCCCTTTGAAGGACTGGGAAAAAAGATGAAGCGAGGTACAGGTTTCAGGTGTCTCTCACTAGCTGTTGGGGAAAGTGACTTTTTTCCTGCTCACTCACCTCTGCTTGTTAATTGAGAGAGCTGAGATGGGAGAGCCCACGCAGAGACAGGATATATATTTACTGCTGCTCTTACACCTGCTGGAAAGGGCTATCTATTTGGGAGAATGAAATTGGTGAGTGTCACATTATGGAGCTGCTGACACCAGGCTGCCCAAGCAGTCTGATGGGGAGTTGCCATCCATGGAAGTTCAAAAAACAGCTGGACGTGGAACTCAGTGCTGTGATTTTGTTGACAATGTGATGTTTGGTCAAAGGTTGAACTCGATGATCTTGGAGGTCTTTTCCAACCTTTATGGTTCTATGATCCTGAGCCGAGGCAGGCAACACTCTCTCCATGTGGCTGCCAGCATTTTTAATGCTGTATTTGTTTAGATTTGGGACATCTGCTTCTGGAATCTCAGAGACATATTTCAGAAGTGGAGAAATATGTATTGCAGGGTGAAAACCATGTTTGGGAGGAGATGGGGAAGTGGGAGAGAATCAGATCGGGCTGTGTTAGCTGCTGGGAAGCTGTTGGGGACAGCTGTGTTTCCTGAAGGCACGACTCCTGGCCCGCAGCCCTTGGGCAATCCCTCTGGGAAATCACAAGAATCCCCTGGCACTGGGAGGGGCAGAGCACTCCTGGTCCCCGTCACAGAAGTTTGAGGATGGATTGTGCTCAGCCCGAGCACTGAGTATTCCCTTGCTGCACTGCTAGGGTGGGGATGTGGTGATGAGAAGAGGTGCTGCTTCTTGGCAGAGCTCTTCCCAATAAGCTGGGAATACAAGAGGCTGAATTTATTTTTCTTGACAGATGCTTTGCTGCGGCAGTGTCTTACTCAGCCCATGGTGTGTGGGAACCTGCGTGGGAGAGCGACATGGTAAACAACCTGCTTTTTAAGGCTGTTGAAATTAGAGGACTCACTGGCAAGCTGCCACATGGAAATCTCAAAAGCTCCTGGGTCAGCTCTGTGATCAGAGCTGAGTTTGCTGCCAGACCACTTGGGCTCCGCAGCTGTGGGGTGACCAGTCAGTCCACCAGGAGAACCCGGGTGTTGCAGAGTGGTTATTCAGGTGTTGATCATCCTGTCCAGTGAGCCCAAGGCCAGTGCACCTCCAGGGGAAAAGATGAGACATCTCAT
Organism: Regulus satrapa; assembly: GCA_013396955.1. Taxonomy (NCBI): domain Eukaryota; kingdom Metazoa; phylum Chordata; class Aves; order Passeriformes; family Regulidae; genus Regulus; species Regulus satrapa. Next base: position 151,996 of record VWZN01003113.1, read on the forward strand.
GACAGCAGTCGGAGGCCCCAGTGGCAGAAGAAGGGGAATGTTTAACTTGTCCTATTGAATTAGCTTTCCCAGTTACGTTTTTCCAGACTAGATTCCAGCTGTGCTTTGGTATACAGTTTGCATTCTCGTGGAGAGGTGCAGTGCCCTTGGTGAGGAAGGCTTGAGATTTCATCCTAGTGATGAAATCCTAGTGTTGAGGAATGTGGTTACTTATTTGTGGGGATGCTGCAAAACTTTGGGATCCTCTGGACACAAGCTGCTTGATATTCCCATCTCAACTGGCTTTTTGTTCATCCTAGTTTCTTTGTGTGTTTTGTGTTTGTTTTCCTTAAAGAGTGTCCTCCTGTTCCTCCTTCTTTTAAGGTTGATGTTAAACCTTTGTCTCTAGCAAATTGCACCACCTGGACATAAAGGTGTGAGTTTTAAGCAGATTTAGACATTGTGTGGACACCCTTGTTTTCATACCAAACCAGCCAACTTCTGAAGCTGCCCCCAGGCCCCAAAAGGGGGGATATCCCCAGAGCATCCACTTTAAAAATAGCTTTAAACTGCACTTGGTTAAAAATAGGTTTGGCTTGGTTCTCAAGCTTCCCTGTGTGGGCAGGGCCTCCCAAGAGCTGTTGTGATCCCTGCTATGGAACCACCCACCAGCGTGTGAGCTGCTGGTGGTTGTGACACACAGGAGCCCCCAGGCAGCAGCAGCAGGGAGGGTTCAGGGTCTCCCTGCTACCAAATTCTGCTTTTCTGAAGGATTTCATGTGTGATGGGAGCTCTGACTTATCAGTGCTGTCACTCTGTTACTGTTGCTTCAGCTCTGAAGCCAGCGTGGTTTGAGATCTTCTATATCAGAGGGCTTCTGGTGCATGAATTAATCATGGCAAAGATCAAAGTTGCTTTGTTAGTTTTATTTTCCTGTTTTTAATGAATAATGTATTAAAATGGTTTCCTTCTCTAGTAAATCACATCTCAACGTTTTTCTCTTGAGTTTAGTAAGTGGGAAGGACTAACAGGAGGTTTTACAATGGAAATTCGCTTGCCTGAGCACAAGGAAATAGTAATGATTGTTAGGGGAGGAGGGACAGGAATCAGTTTGTTAAGGCTCTGATGAGCTCCGCAGAAAGAAGTGTCTGGGGTTTTTTTTTTTTTGCCTGTTGTTATCTAGGTCAGTGTGACAGGCGTAGGTTATGGAGCAGCTGAATGCTGGTAGGTCTGAGATGGCAGGGAAGGGGCTCCATTGTGAGGAGCGAACAGTGGGGCTGGGGTGGCTTTTAGATTCTGCTTCTGCTGGGATACCATGTTCATCTATAGCCAGAGGGAAGCACCTGTCTGGGATATGACCAGACTAATTTATTTTGCCTTTTGAAACTGTCTTGCTGGGTAAGGGACAGATATGAGGTTGCATTCTGGTCACAGTGCCAGTCTGGAGCTCTGATGGCCTGAGTTCAGTGCTCAGGTTTCTCTTGTCTCCCTCAAATCCCTCTTCTGATTTTTAAAGAAAGTCCTTTTCTTCTGGAATCTCCTCTCTGTGCAAGCTGAGACAGTTCTTTGCCATAGTTGCCCAAGCCAGGTCTCTCTGGCAAACAGATAAATCCTGAGGTTTTGGAAATGAATGCAAAAGCTTGCAGAGATGGAATGGTAAGGTTACTCACTATAGGAATGAGTGGAAAAGCTTTTCCATTGACATTTTCCAGCCTTTTGCTACATACTCTGGTGCCTTGCTTCAGAGCTGTCGAAATCTGCAAGCAAATGTCTAAAACCAACTTTTCTTAGGAAAAAAAACCCCAACTTTTCCAAGAAAAATCATGGAATAGCAAACGTGGAAAAGCTGCTCTGTACATGTATGAAAACCTGGGTGGCAGGTGGGATGAAAACTATGCTAAATAACCTGTATGGTGTTCATAACTGGTTGGGAGACTTGAAGAGGCAGCAGAAGATTTGTTTTAGAGGTTCTCAGGCTGCCCCTCTTCCTGCTCTCTCATGTTCTCACAGAAGTTATACAAACAGATAAAAACCAGCTATTCCTCCCTCAGCCCTTGGCTTTGCAGCCATCTCCCCTCCTGAGGATGTGGATGCTCCCAGCAGCCACACACTGGTCACTCCAGCTCTGCAGAGCTGTCCTGCTCTCCCTGCTGCTGCTACAGCCAAGTCCAAGAGGCTGAAGAAGACTGAGCCCCCCAAAGGTTGCTCCTCTGTCTTACCTACTGGCACCACCAGAGCTTTGTCATCATTGTGAAATTCCAGAAATGAGCCTGTGATGGGCTGTTGTAGCAATAGTGGAGCACTGGTGTGAACCTCATTGATCCTGTTCTCAATGCTGCCACACTGAAACCATCCTTTCAGCTTCAGTCCTCGAATACTGTCAATCACTGAGAGCTGAGATGAATTGATGTCTTTCTGGCAAGAAAACAAGGAAGATGGATCTGCCCTACTTCAGCACTTGGACGAGACGCAGAGGCCTTGCCTCCAGTTCTGTGTGATTTGATGCAGGGAAGATTACATATTTGCATTTCCAAGACTGCTGATAGTGCCGTTTCACACTCCTGAGTGGGGAAAAGATCTTTTTCATTCAGAGCATCATTGTTGCTTCTTACTCTTTCAGACAGTACTGACAGGTTGGCATCTTAAAAGATGAGCTGCCCATTAACAAGGCTTTTCTGTGAAGTCCTGGAAGACAGCATGGAGCTGCCAGCCCTAGCTGGCTTTTTCTCTGATCTTCACACAAAACTTTATCCAGTTTCAGAGGGCAAAACGACAGCTGGATCTAACATAAGCCCCAGCCTGTGTTTGATGTGCCACATGTTTGCTTTGCAAGGAGCCTCTCCTGGGATTGGAACCAGAGTGCAGAGACTGGATCATGCACAAACTGGCAAAAGCACCAGAAGGATCAGCTTCTGCTGGAAGAGAAACCCCATGTGGGGGGTTTGTGGAGGTGGCTGTTTTCCACCTGGCTGATTTTGTGCATCCAACTTGACTTTTGAGGGGAACTGAAGAAAAGCTTTGTAATAAAAAAGGCTTTCACTCTGCTGCACTAATATTAGGGAAGCAGAATAGGATGTTCAAATCCTTTTCCCTTTTCAGGGTCAGGCTGTCAGCTTCTTCAGTGGTGTGTTTGTGTTTGTAACATTTTAATTAGCAAGGCTTCCCGTGGTTTTGACCATCCACAGGATTATGGTGATAAAATTCCTGCTTAAAAGATGCAAAACCTTAGTGAGGGATTTTTGTCATAACTTACATGTTTTGCAGCCAGGGAAGTAAACATCTCGGTTTAGCCTCAGTTTACATTCAGTAGATGTGAGGAAGCCCACAGTTAGATAAATATTGAGAGAACACCTACATACTGATGGCTGGAGGGGGTTGGGAGATTAATTCATTTACTTGATCTGATTTATGAATTCTTTTCCTAAAACACCCACAACTACTCACTGTCAGGGCATGGGCTAGATGAGCATTTAGCATGATCTGAGATTGTTCAGTGCTGTGCTGCTTGCAAGAGGTGAGGGGTCTTTTAATCGTCTCTCTTGATTTTTATGCTCCAGTAAAATCAGTGGTTGGTCTTTGCTCCATGCTTGTGTGGCAGTGCAAGGAGGGCTTGCTCACAGAGCTCCTTGGGGAAGATAATGTGTACACTGCTCCTGGTACTGATAAAGAAGGGCTTAATTAAGTTTTTTACCTATTAACACTATTGGTTTAAGGCTTTTTTTCATTGCTTTTTTTGAATTATTTTTATTTCTTTCAAGTTAAAATGCCACTGGTGCATGTGGGAGTGTAACCCTAGGAACTGTCATGTGTGAGGAGGTACCTGGCTGACCTTTGCTGTGCTGGTGTTACAGCAGTGGTTGATAGCACCACGGTGAGGTTGATTTCCAATAGATGAGACCTGATGAGCTTTGACCCCTGAAGTCAAATATTTCCAAACATACCACTTCATCCTGCAGCTCTTCCTCTTGTTTTCCTGCTGTAGTTGTGCCACCACTGTAAGGATTTGCCTGACACAACCCCCTGGAATATAAACTGGGGGGAAAGGAGGAATCTCTGCCTGGGAAGAGCAGGATCAGGTGAGCTCAGGGAGCAGGTGGGGTGGTGATAGAGGCTGCTGAGGGGGTGAGGATGTGCTGGTGCTTGCACGTGTCCTCAGATGACTCGGTGGGTTATTTTTTCTCCTCTCCCGCTGCATGTATAATTTCCACTGCCATAAACATGTGTTCAGTGTGAATGCAGAGGAGGAAAGGGGAAGAGGCTTTTTAGTGTTGACCTTTGTAGTTAAGTTGTGCACATAGGCAGGCACAGTAAATACCCCATAGTTACAGATGTCTGAGTTGAACCACGGATGTGGAAACTCCCTTCACTGAGCAATTACTTGTCTGCTCTTAAAGCAGTATTTGGACATTTGAACCGTTCATGGTGGTTGTTGCTTTACCAGAAATTAGAGGCTTTTAAAAGTCTGGATCTCTTTAGTGGTCTGGAATGGCTTTGTTTTGTAAAACACTGTGTCCAGAAGGAAAATATATATCCTCTAGAAAACTGGCCAGAATGCAAAAGATGGGCTGGGAAAATGTCTCTGATGGCTTTATATCCTCTGACACCAAAGATGAGAGGCATGAGGGTCTGCTGCATTGGCCACCCTGTCCCAGAATCACAGACTGGTTTGAATTGGAAGAGACCTTAAAGATCACCTCATTCCAACCCCCTTCTGTGGCAGGGACACCTTCCACTAGACCAGGTTGCTGCAAACCCCATCCAGTGTGGCCTGGAACGCTGCCAAGGATGGGACAGCCACAGCTTTCCTGGGAAACCTGTGCCAGTGCCTTGCACCCTCAGAGGGAAGGATTTCTTCCTAATAACTCACCTAAATCTATTCTCTTTCAGTTTGGATCTGTTCCCCCTTGTCCTGTCGCTACATACCCTTGCAGTCCCTCTCCAGATTTCTGGTGCCCTTCAGGTACTGGAAGGCTGCAATGAGGTCACCCCAGAGCCTTCTCCTCTCCAGGCTGAGCAATCCCACTTCTCTCAGCCTTTCCATTAGCCGGCTTCAGTGCTGTGTTGGTGGATGGTTTTTGCCCACAGCCTCTCACCCAGTGGCACTGGACCTGTTGAACAGATGTGTTGGGTGTGAGCTGAGGAACTGCCATCCTGGTGGTTGGGAAGAAGGAGGTTTTGGTAGCCATATGTTTCACCATTTCAGAATCACTTGCAGCTTGTTGGAGGGCTGAACTTGCCAGCTCCATGGTGTGGTGTGGTGTGTGGGATGTAAGAGCACCCAGGCCCTGAGACAGAGGGATTTATTCTGTGGGATATGTTGTGTATGTAGGTGCACTAAATCATGTGGTGGATGGTCTCCTGCAGCTACACCTGGGCCCAAGGGTATGGCTGAGGTTGTGCTGGGCTCTCCCTCTCCTTTTCACTTGAGACAGGAAATGGGAAGAATAGTGCCCAGAAGAGTTGATGCCATGTGGAAAGTAATCCAGGCCTTCCTGAAGTCTGCAGTAACAGAAGTCTAGTAACACTCAGATTTGTTATATTGTGAATTGAGGTGAACATAAGCATGGGTGAGGATCAACTGAAAGATGTGCAGTATCAGCAGAACATTAGCAAATACTGGTCTGACAGCCAAGTAGTGGGAGAAAGTGTGAAATTTGAGGAGTGTTTTAAAGATGAGTTAGCTTTTAGTAAAGGAAAAAAAACCCAACTTCTGGCATGTGCATTAATGACAAGCAGGTCTGCAAGATGGAACTGTTGTGCTGTGAGATTTTGGTGTCTGGAGAACGAGGGATGGAAGCCAAGTACAACTCTAGGGAGGAGGCTTTGGGCTGGCCCTGGATGTGCTCCACCAGTGCAGGCAGCATGGAGACTCCCTCTGTGGCCCAGGAAAAAGCAAGTGCCTGTAATTATTTGGGTTTGGTGAACTGTTTTAAAATTTCAGTCTGTCTGAAGCTGGGTAAACCACAGAGATGCACAGCAGTGTCCCATGGGTGGCTTTGCAGGCTGTCATCAAGTGTCCCCTAATTCCTGGTGCCAAGGATTGGTTTCCTCTTGCCATGTGTGGTCTGCACTGCACGGGAGAGCACCAGGGAGGTGATTACCCCGTGCTGGGAACCATAACAAAACCAGAAGCTGCAGGAGCTAAATTGGGAACATATTCTTTTAAACTCAGCTAAATGGGGGCATAAAGGGCTGTTGGGCTTCTAATGGAGCTGGCACGGAGCAAGCTGGTAACTAGATTGCTTCTTTAGGTGATTTACTTAGGTGCTCACCACCCACTCAAGCCCTGTGCTTCCCTTTCCATGCCTCAGAAGTGCTCCTCTACATGCTGAACACCAGTACAGGAGACTTTGCCAGTTGAGGTGTTTGGCCCTGATCGAGGAAAAACACACACGTGTTTGCTAAAACCTAGATCAAAGTGATGTTCTCTTGAATTTGAAGTTGGGCACATTCTGTAATACTATGAGGATTTTTTTTTATTTTTTTAATTCTCACATGAAGTTGCAGGAAGCTCAGGCTCAGCAAAACAACTGTCTCTTGATCTTCCTTTGAGAGGACCTTTTGGTTGACCTCTTGAGGTTCTTCTCGGGCCTGTTTTGAAGTCGATAACAAGGCAGTTGAACTTGTGCAATGGTGGTTGAACGTTTGAAAGGAATATTGAACCTCCACAGATCAGATCTCACTTCTGGAGATCAAAATGACATCTCGTGTGTGGGAAAGAGGCGAATTATCTCCCAGCTGCAGAGTTCCTCCATCTTGCTGTCATGTGTTTCTGGTGGCCCACTGACAGAGGCAGGATGCTGAACTAGATGGACCAGTGTTCTGATTCAGTCTGGCAATTCCTGTGGTCCCCTGAGTCCTCTTGACCTCAGTGGGAATTAAACACACGTTTAAGCACTTCCCTGCAAAGGCAGGCCCTTCTGCACCAGTCTCTGCCCAGCTGCTTGGAGCTCTGCACTGAAGAAAGCAGGTTTCTGTTAAATGCTTGGATCAGCCTTACCACATCCTTTTTCTTGGTGTGTTTAAATGGGAAAAATCCTAATGTATAGCATGCGTTTCCATTTTAAAAAATAAATGCAAGCTGTCCTGAAGTCAAACCATGCCCTGTGTCACAGTGATGCCATCTGGTAGGAGGTTTCCATCAGTGCCTGTGGAAGGGACACGTGCACGGATGGCTGGGAGAACTCAGCAGAGAACCCTTGAGCTTTACGGCTGGCTTTGCTTCTGAACCTGTGGCAGGAGTACCAAGAGGAATACATCCTGTGGCTCGTGGCCCCTTGAAGTGGCTGGGCTCACTACTGACAGGATGGTTTCCCTTATCTCGACTCCTCCAGGAAATATGCCTGTGATGTGGGATTCCTACATTTCAGGCCTTGATCAGGTTGACAGCTTTTCCTCTGTTTCCACCACCCCCTCCCCCCTTGGTTAATCAGCAAAGCCAGTTGAAAGCAGGGAATTGCTCTGCCCCTTTTCGTGGGAGGATCAGTGGGAGGGTGACAGCTGTGCTCCTGCTGCCGGTCCACTGCTCTGGGAGTTTTGCCATCCCTTCCTGTGGGGTTGTGTCCGTGCAGAGGGTTTGCCAGGAGCTGGCTTTGGTCTTGCATCCAGTCCATGCCCCAAACAGGAGTCCTGAACACAGAGCACTGTTGCACAGTCACCTCTGGCAGACTCTGGTTTGTTGTCCTCCCCCTCCCAAAATGTCCTTGTTTTCAGGCCCTTTACTTTTCAAATTAACTAACTTAAAAACTGCAATTTTCAATTCTTTTTCCTGAGGCAAGTATGGGGCTTTGATCTGGGAAACTCAGCTGAGTCTGACCAGCTCTGTGTGAGGATCCCACAGACGAGCTGGCTGGGGTATGCAATTTGGACAGCTTCTGCCTAAATGGGAATGGCTCTCTTCATCTAGAGCTCAGTTCATTCCTTTTGAGAGACACTTGTTTTGTGTAAATTGAGCTTTGCTAGGAAATTGTTATGTGGCTGAACTGAACTCAGTAAAAAATTAAATTATATTGATAGATAATTAAATTGTGATAGTAAATTATGCCAGAGGAGGTTTGGACTGGGCATTAGGAAGCATTTCTTTAATGGGAGGTAGTTCAGACATGGTAAAAGGCTTCCTAGACAGGTGGTCAGTGCCCACAGCCTGTCATATTTAAGAAGCGTTTGAACAATGCTCTTAAAATACATTAACTTTAGGTCCATTCTGACGTGATCAGACAGTTGAACTAAATGATTATTTTAAGTCTCTTTCAACTGAAATAGTCTGCTCTGTTCTAAAATGAAATTTTATTTTGGGACAATTCAGATTTGAGTGCCAGCAGTTCCTGTATCCCTGCTTTCCAGAACTATCAAATATTACCTAATCTTTGGAAAATTAACCCTTTGAAGAAAGCTGAGTGTGGCACATGTCAAACAACTAGCTGTCATTGAAAAACTAGCCCATGTTTTTTTAACTGACACAGGAAGTATTGGAAGTATGTAAAAATGCTGTGAACAGTGATAAAGAAATGTAGCATGAGAACACCAAATGTGGATGAACACTGTTCCCAAAGAAAGGCATTGCTTTCACCCGGCAACTGTGGTGGTGCTCAGTTGGTTTTGTGTAGTTGTGCTTTCAGGAGTTATTGCCCAAAAAGCTGTGAGTTATAACAACTCATTAGCCTTGAGCTTCTGGTCTGTTTACAGCCTGTGATTGAATAGCTTACTGGCATGTATCAATATGGGAGAGGAGTGGGGGGGAAGATAGGAAAAGGCAGATATTCCTAGGTGAAAAACACAATTTTGAGCTAAAGGGGACATTGCAGTTAAATTCTGTACCTGTCCCAGATGCCATCTTCATTCTAGACCGCAGTCCCCTGGCTCCTGAACCAGGAATGTAATTGTGGCTTTTGAAAGCATTTTATCATAGAATCATAGAATGCTTTGTGTTGGAATAGACCTTAAATATCATCTAATTCCAGCCTCCTGCCATGGGCAGGGACATTTTCCAGTGTTCCAGGTTGCTCCAAGCCCTCTCCAACCTGGCCTGGAACACTTTCAGGGATGGGGTAGCTACAGCTTCTCTGGGTAACCTCTGCCAGGGTCTCACCTCCCTCACAGTCATTAATTTCTTCAAAACATCCAATGGAAACCTACTGTAGCCATTCCCCCTTGTCCTGTCACCCCACAGCCCCTCTCCAGCTCTCTTGTAGCCCCCTGGAAGGAGCTCTGAGGTCTCTCCAGAGCCATCTCTTCTCCAGGCTGAACAATCCCAGCTCTCCTAGCCTGTCTTCACAGCACAGGGGCTCCACCCTGGCATCGTCTCCATGGCCACCTCAGGGCTTGCTTCAGCAGGTCCACATCCTCCGTAGGCTGAGGGCCCAAACTGAATGCTGTAGCAAAACCAGAAGCAGTAGCCGTGTGTGATGATGTTAACGTTCTGTTGTTCTTTTGCTGTCCTGCTCCCCCGTGCACAGGGACTCTGCAGCGGGACAGGATCTTTAAGAACCTCACGCGGAAGCGGCAGCGGGCGATGCGGAGGCGGGTGCACCAGGTGAACGGGCACAAGTTCATGGCCACCTACCTGCGACAGCCCACCTACTGCTCTCACTGCAGGGAGTTCATCTGGTAAGAGCAGCTCAAGCACCTTGGCACAGAGCTCCCCAGGCCCTTGCATTCTGGGGACAAGGCACCCCTGGTCCTGGATGTCACTTTACTGATGTGATGCCCCTTGGCCGTCAGGTTTGGTGGAGTCTGCTGCAGGGAGGCCAGAGGTGATGTGTGTCTGGGATGCTGGAAGCAAACTGGGTTGGTGTGGGGATGTAGCAGTGTCCCTCCCTTGTAACCACAGGTGTTATTTCAAGGGAAAAAAAGTAATGAAGCAACCTGAAGAAAGACCCCACTGACTGGAGTGGGGTGTTGAGATTACACTGAGGAAAAAGAAAAAAGTTGCTTGAAAGTTTAGAGAAAATTCCCAAGAACAGAAAAGCCATCAGAGAGGTGTGAGGTGATGCACGTGGAAGAGTAGGCAGAGCAAGGAGAAAAAGGTAGATATGTCTCAAAAGAGCAAGGAGTGGGAGAGATAATAACAGGGTGTGGGCCGCTGGGATCAGTCTATGTGTGGTGTGTGTTGTAATGAAGTGAGGTATTTGAGAAACGAGAGTGAGTGGAATATGGGGAATACAGGCATGTTGACAGCCCGTGAGCCAGACCTGTGCAGTGCTTTCCTGTGCTCTCACACCCCTGTGCTGGATTGCACCACTACTGCTGGGCAGCTCTGCCAGGGATCTGATAATTTTGGTTTCTCCTGCATTTTGGCTCAGCCTTCTGTAAACAATCTGCAAGATGACCATCTTTCTGCCATTAAAATTGTGTCCATGTTTTCTCTTGGGCAGGGGCGTGTTTGGGAAGCAGGGATATCAGTGCCAAGGTAAGGTGCTCTGCTCCTGTGTGGCTTCTGTGTGGGATGTGCTGCTTTGGGAGTGCTTTCCCATCCTGCTGGGATGTCCTGTAGCTGTGAGCTGCTCTGGAGTCACCCCTCCTCTGCCTCCCCAGGCAGCCAGACCTGTGCTTTTGAGCCCCTGGTCAGGTTTGTGTGGCTGCAGGAGAAGCACTGATGTTCCTGCAAACACCTGCATGTGTGGTTTGTGCTTCATCCTGTGCAGGTCCACTCAGTTGGTGGCTACATGCAGCACACAGCTGGGCTTGAGGCACCCAGGGTCCCTTCAGGACAGTGCTCAGCTGGGATTGGGACACAAAATACCTTGCTGGAATGGCCACCCTCCTTTCTCTCCCTATGAGCTTCAGCAAAGTAAAATTTGGGAGTTTGTGACTTCTTGGGCTGGCATAGCACTTCTGCCTGAATGCATGGTTTGCCTTACTGGCTGTGGAGATGTATGTGGTGCTTGTTTGCATGTTATTATTTTATATATTTTATTATTTTCTTTTATTATTGCTCTGCCTTTCCCTTTATTTTGCCTTTCCCTTTTTCCTGAACTGCCTGCTTCGTGGTCATTCAGTACAGCCTAACACAGCCTGTTCCTGTGCAGTACAACAGGGCACTGGTGTCCTGTGAGAGGAAGCTGCATGTGAATAAAATGGATATTGCTGTGTGACACACTCTTCACTGGATTATTACTTCAGCAGCATTTTTGGAGTAGTTTGAGAAGCTACACTGTTATTTCTGTGTCCGTCACCCATATTTGATATAGGACATTGTTTTCTAGGCTGTGTGAATGATCTAGTGCAGAATTTTTGTTGCAGTGGGTTGAAGATACATCTCCAGATCTGTTGTAAATTCCAAGCCAGCAATTATTTTTCACGTCTTTACTGTGTTCTGATGACACAGCTGAGCCTTAAGGAACCCAGCTGGTGGATTGATGAGTTCTGAGTCTTCCAAGGGCTCTTTTCAGTGTGTCTGTTTTATTTTGTAGTGTGCACCTGTGTTGTACACAAGCGCTGCCATCACCTCATTGTCACAGCTTGCACCTGCCAAAACAATACTAAAAAGAATGATCTCAAGGTAAAGACATGTTGGTTGTTTTGGGTCATCATACTTTCTCTGGGTTGCTGGGGTTGTCCTATAAGAGAATTTATGTTATTTTTTTTCATAGGTTTAAAAGTGGGAAAGAGTGATAGGGACCTGCTTAAAAGCCATGCAATGTCATCCAGTTGTTCTGTTGATGCCATTAGCTGTTTGGATTAGCACATAGTTTAAGATCAGAAATCAGGATATCTTCATTGGAAGACATCAATAAGTATCTAATCCACTGGTTTCCTTGGTAATTTTCATGCATGATTAACTGTGGTACAATCAAAATTTGGTGCCCAGTTCTTAATGTGGATTTCTCTGGCCAACCCCCGGTCATTGTTTTGCCTCTTTTTTCTTTTCTGATTGCCTGAAGGGCTTGTTTAGTTGTCAGTCCACACCTTTGCTTTGTGAAATACTCTGTAATAGACAGCCCTTGCATAACTCGTGTTTCTGAAGCTTTTCTTTCTTGCTGGTTTTGTCTGTGTTTGATGGGAGTGACATGCCTAACACTGCCCTGTGCATTGCATGTCTCATTACTGGAACTGGAAATGGTTCAATAACAGTTGGAGGAAAAATCAAATCAAATCTGATCACGAGGCAGCTCTGTGTTTAGTGCCATGCAATTGCCTGTGTTTGTTATTTCTTGCCTCCAAACTGCAGAGCTGAACTCCCTAAAATGACCCCTCAGCAAACCAGATAAAAATAAGTTAAGAAGCTTAAAGGTAAAGTGCAAATTAAATAGTGAATGTTCTCGCCGCTCTCTCGGGATTACGAAGGTTTTATAACACATTTAAACTACTTTAAAAGAAGCCAAAAGTGAGGAGGCACCAGTCACTCTAAACTTCTTGTTTCAGTCGCCTCCCTGACTTTTCTTTAATAGAGTTGTGGGTTCTGCCTAAGCTTTCCAGGATCTGCATGTTGAGAAACAAAGTCAAAAATGATGAATATGCTACATGGGGGACTGGTTTCTTCAGCACTGAAACATTTTTTTAGAAGGTGTCCTTGAGATCTGAATGGTTGGAAAAGAACAAGGTTAAAAAGGGGATGAGTGCAAGTGATAAAGTGAAATGTGTGCCTGAAAGGCTGTTAATTACGAGGAGGGTGAGAAGACAAATGAGAATTTTAGGAGGAGCTGTGAAAGCAGTTCTGTATTAAAATTAATAAAATCAACAGTTCGACATAAAGTTACAAATTTTTGCAGATAATATGCAAGTCAATAATTTCAAAACAGTGTGATTTAAAAATGCTGTAGCTCACACTGCAGTAGGATTGCTTTGTTTTGAGGTAATCTAATTCTAACTTGTCTTTATGCATTTAAAATTGGCTAGGGAGCTGTTATTTTAAGATCTGCTTTGCCAGGTAGTCTGGCCTGGTCAGCAAGGAAAGCAGAGCTGGCACACAGCAGGTGAGGCTGTTAGTTCAGTATTCACTTGCTGTAAAGTGAGGTGATGGACTGGGACATTTTCTGACTCAGAATTATTTTCTTAGATTTGCACTTAGATGCCTGTATGTTAATAAACACCGGCTTATAAATCTGTGTTTGGATTTTAAACCTGTGCTTTCCTTTTGGTGCCACAGGTGACTGAACAGAGGTTTGGGATCAACATTCCTCATAAATTCAGCGTCCACAACTACAAAGTCCCGACGTTCTGTGACCACTGCGGCTCCTTGCTCTGGGGGATCATGCGACAGGGTCTACAGTGTAAAAGTGAGCAGCTCCTCTCTGCTGCCTTTTCACAAAATACATTTATTTTCAGATGCACTGTGTGGGCTTGATTTGTGCAACCTTCAGGAGAAAGCTGAGCAATGAGTATTTATCTTTGTAAGAGTTAAAAAAAAAGGCTGATCTCCTTTTTAATCTCTTGACTGCCAGAAGGACTCTACTTTGCACTCTCAGCACAGCTTTGTTTAACTTGCATTATTAAAAGTGTTATGCTTCCTGTATTCGTATTTTCCCTTTACCTGAAGGTTTTTCCTCAGCTAATGAGATAAGGCAGTGAAAAGGCATCTGAGGGGAAAAAAAGGTCATTGCTTTAGGCTGACTACCCTGCCTGTTAATTGATGACTAAGCATGTTCTGGTGTTATGTTTTTGTTTCAGTGATCCAGACTGTAAAATCCTTGCCTTCCTCTCCCACAAGAGGGTGTGTGCGTGCCCATGAGTTAGAGCAAGAATGATTCTGTTTCCCACTGAGCCCTGTCTTTAAAATTAGACACAGGGAAATGCAGGGGATGTTTGTTGTGAATTCTGTAGCATTATGAATTCTAATTGTACTTTCAGACATAGCTGCAATGGTAGTTATGCAACTCAAAAATACGTTTTTATGAAAAGCTTTAGGCAATAACGGCGTCCTGCTTGGAGAGTTTGGGGTATGCTCCTGGTTTGCAGGAGTTTATTTTCTTACAAGAGTCCTAATTTTGCTTTTACTTAGATCAGTGGCAAAAATCCCTCTATTTTAAAGATACAGGGTAGGTCTAGATGTGTGTATTTCCTGAAGCAGAGTTAGTAAATTCTTAGTAAATTTAGGTACTAAATTTCCCAGCAGTTAACACCTCCAAGTTATTTTGACTGTTCCTTTGCTTTTACTTTCCATTGCCCCTGTCAGTCTGTAAAATGAACGTCCACATCCGATGCCAAGCAAACGTTGCTCCAAACTGTGGGGTGAACTCAGCAGAGCTTGCAAAAACCTTGGCCTGCATGGGTCTGCAACCAGGAAGCATTTCTCCAAATTCAGTGAGTTGTTTGGTTTTGGTTTTTTTTCCTTCTCTATTTAAAATATTTACAACTGAGTCTTTCTGTGGGTGTGGGAGGAGGCAGAGCTTCCCATAGGACAGGTGATGTTGGGTGGTGGATTGCAGGAGTGGGTCTGTGGCTTGTGGCAAAGACCTTACCTGGAAAATGGATGTCTGACATCCAGGTTTTAATCTGTAGGTGTTGCTTTGCTATGTGCTTTTTTCACAGTACTGTGACTCTTCAACACTCCTTCATCTGCTTATCACAAATGAGAGCAGAATAAGATCCCCTGGCTCATTAGTGATCAGTATAACAATATAATGTATGCCATGTTTGGCTTTTTTTACTGTGAGCACAAATGCTATCTGCATGCATGGTTGTGATAGAGAAAAGAGCTCAAGAAGAAGCCTGATTCTCTCCCCAGCTTTGTTACTTTTACTGTGTGATTTCTGGGAAAGCATTTCACTCTTCCTGGGCAAAAATCTGTGGTCCCTGTCAGCACAGCAAAAAGAAGATATTAAACCCCAAACTATACTATCCAGATGTGGTAAATCTTTTCAGACAATTAATCAGCTTCGTTGATCCACCACATCATGCTGTATCAGCCTAGCAGGCTCATTAGCCTGTGCTGTCCCTTTTGATTTCAGTTGGTTCATAGCAAACTCTTATCTTTACTCCTCCCCCTGTAGCAGTTTGGGGGACAGTTATCCTGGGAGTTACAGGGAAATCCCATACTCCCTTCTCCGTTCTGCAAAAATCTGCACTTCTTGACACTTGTTGTTTACATCATCTGCACATCAAAAGGAGATGAAAACAGAAAAAAACAATCTGTCTTTGGTGTTTAATGATCCTGTGAGGTTATTCATGATCTAAAGGGTCTAGGAAAGTGTTCAGACTGTGCTGTAAGGACAACCCTGAATGGCTCTAAGCTGAATGAGGGTGGGTTTAGATAATATATTAGGAAGAAATTCTTTACTGTGAGCCTGGTGTGCCACTGGTTGCCCAGAGAAGCTGTAGATACCCCATGCCTGGAAGTGTTCAAGATCAGGTTGGATGGAGTTTTGAGCAACCTGATCTGGTGGAAGGGGTCCCTGCCTATGGCAGGGATTTGGAACTAAATGATTTTGAAGGTCTCTTCCAACACAAACCTCTCTGTGCTTCTGTGACTGCTCTTGGTTCTTTGCCCACGGTGATGAGTCTCCTGTGCAGGAGGAAGTTTGCTGTACACCAAAGGAGTCACAAGATGGAGCTCACGAAGTCCCTGTGACTTTGTTCAGACCAGTAAAGTGAAGAGAAGTGCTCGTTTGTATGCACATGCATACCTGGAGAGCTGCGAGCAGAGGGCACCAGAGGTTGATTTGGTCTTTCTGTACTTTGAAATTGCGAGCTCTAGAAACATGTGCTAATACTGGTACAACTCCTGAATATGCAGCACCTCACTGCTGGCATGGGGATGAAGATCTTTCATTGAATTTGGAGCAGTGGAGCAAGCCAGCAGCCCAGATGTGAAAAAGAGACGTGTTTTGAAGTTGGGGTCCCACTGAACTGGGCTTTGAGTCAGAGTTTAAAAATCAAATAGAAGTATAAGAAATTCAGATGATATCTGCTAGGGTTCTAAATCTCACCAGGACTTTGCCTATTGCAGAAATTACACAGTTCTCCTTACTTTGCTGATAGATAGAAGACTTGGATTTTGCCACTCGTTCTCCTTTTTTTTTTTTTTGGTGGGGAGTAAGGATGGAGAGACTCAAGCTTGCCAGAGACTCTTGGAGGTGGTGCTGTGCAGGGCCTGGAGTTGGACTTGATGATCCTTGTGGGTCCCTTCCTGTGATTATCTGTGACGTGCTGGGCAGTGGGTTTACATCCCAGAATGCCCATGTCAGGAGCTGGTGTTGAGTTGTCAGCACAGCCCTGAGCAGTGCTGAGTTTGCCTGGTCACATGTGGCAGCTGTGTGATTCTACCAACACAACTTTCTATCTCAGTAGCCATAAAGTGCCCCTGGACAGGCCCCAGATGCGCTGGCTGGTGGATGGAGTA